>CANXYC011414761.1:0-35508 GCA_948193065.1 Aleurites moluccanus
AAATCTGAAGGACATATCTCTACAGAGTGTTCTAAAAAGAAGCTAGTGAGTTCGAAAGAACTGGTTTGCCCAAAAGGGTTTAACGAAAAGCCCAAGGAGAAATCCTTGATTAAGAAGAACAAAGAGAAAAATTCTCTGGCCCCAAAAGCGCGAGTTCCTGAAGATTTTTACCAAAAAACTGCCAGAAAACCGGGCCTTACTCCTTAACAAGTAAAAAGATTCAGAGAAGAACTTCATCAAAAGGATGAAGATGAAATGGCCGTTATGGGAAGGCCTCAATGCCCAACTCCTTCACAGGAGGGCAGCCATGATGGCTCAAAGAAGGCTAGTGGAAATGCCGGAGAACCTTCAGTAGTTCCAAACCAAAAGGCCAGTGGAAATGCCAAGGAATCTAGAGTTCTAAACCAAAAGGCTTCTGAAAGTGCTAGAGAACGGTTAAACGTTCCAAATCAAACTCTTTTACAGGAGGAGAGTTGTAAAAACTCTAGTGATCTGTCAGATCACAAACACAAGGCTAGTGGAAAAGCCAGTGAATCTTCATAGATTCTAAACCAAACTCGTAAAGAGGATAAAGCTAAAAAAAGCCTTGAGGATGAGAATCCTGATTGTGATAATTTAAATTGGGATATTGTTTTTACTGAATTAAAAAAAACAGGAAATCCAACAATCTCCTAAGGAAGTCACAATGAAAGAATCTGAAAATGAATCTGATGACATTAATGAAGAATTCATGAAGATCATGTAGGTAGATACCCCTCAGGTTTCTAACATCTGCAATGATGAAATGCCTGGTACTTCATTAAGTACGATTTCATTAAGTACGATTATGGTCTGTCAAAAGACGGATCTATGTTGTGTTCTGGATTGCATGGAGGATTAGCCAAAAGAAATTTTAAGCAACTACAACACTTTGCAGATGAAGTTGTTTCATATATTTCTTATTTGGAAAAACAACTTGAAATCCGCAAAAAGGATGAAGAAGATTTCCTTCAGTTAATAATAGAAAGGGATAGACTTCTTGATGAAATGAATTCATACATTCCGCCAGAAGTGGCCTATACCAGAAAAATTAAGAAAGTGGACTTGATAGATCATTCTCTCAAAGAATGCTCTATGTTGCACCCATACATCTATTGGCAGAGATATGGAGGCCTAAATCTGAGAATTCCCTCAAAAATGGCGAAATATAGTCTCCGCTACACAGATGCAGGACTGACAGAAATTATCGAGATCAATAGAAATAATAAAGATCTGTGTAAATCACTTCCAAATATTATGCAGGAATCCTTAGAGTTCTTGAGTTCAGATTCAAGAATAATTATCAGTTATATTATTAACACAATTATGGATTGTGGTGAGGATGGAACGGTTCGTTATCCTTATCAAATTTGGGATATTCGTTCTATTATGGCTAAAGAATTTGTTGATCCACAGAAGATTAATAATCAGAACTTAAATTTTTATTTTACCATGTATAAAGAAAACAATATTATTACCCAAGCTGTGAGAATTAAAAATTTCAAAACTAGCTTGGAGAAGGCAATCTATGCAACTAATTATGTCATTCTCGGATATGGTAAAGTATTTGTTAGAATCTGGTCCCAATATACTTCCATTACAAGAGTATTGTCCATAATCAAGGGACGAGAAGAAGCACAAAAATTATTTCTGAGACTAGTGGATTTAGATCAAAGTCTGAATTTTCAACTTGAAACCATGAAGGTCTGGAAGAAGGTTGCTCAGTTCAGAGAGTAACGTGTCGCAAAAGAAATGGCTATGGGATATGCAGAGCTAAGAGAAAGCATGAATGCCCCAGTTAATAATTCACAGATGGAGTGACAAAAAACGTCATCCATGACGTCAGCCTTAGCGTGATAATTGAAGAATTGCTTTTCAGAAGAAACTGCAAATATTAAAGCACTACAGGCCAAAGTAACTTTAAAATTTGTGGTTACAATGAAAAGAACGTATCCTAGATAAAGACTGACTTCTTAGCTGTAAAATTGAAGCAGTCTTTGTCTTTATTTAATTATTATAACGAATACAGCTGGAAAATAGTACTAAAGGCACCAACTGTCCATTTTGTTTTGAAATGTTGAAAAGCTGGCATACTATTCTAACTACCCATCTTAATTATTGTAGTAGTTTTCTTTTGAGCTGGCAAACAGTAATACAGATACCAGTTTAGTTTATAAAAAGTCTATATATACCTCTTCAGCTTATTGAAGAAGGGGAGGAAAATAAAATACAGAGTTTCTTTAAGAACAATCTTTATCAAATCTTTATCTGTATGATTATTTTGCTTCTATATATCTTTCATCCTTCAAAACAGTTTGATATCCCGGAGTGTTGTAGTAAGACCTAACCAAGATAGGGCAATAAGTCATATCCTCCATATCTTTCCGAAGATATTGCTGGTGACAAGCTTGGAGGGAAGGCTAAATCTGTTACGGAAGCTTAGTAGACCCGGTCTACAAAGGTATATATTATAAATGTTTTAATCGTATAATTAAAAGTTTATATCTTCCAACCGATCTGCTAATAATAATTGGCTTAGAGGTTTAGCTTTAACTCAGGTTAGGAGGGAAGAGTTGAGTGTCAGTCTTAGACTGCAAGATCCTTTTTTTGCTATTTATGAACAAAGAATAAGAAAATTACCTGTTGCTATAGAAATGATTGAAAGATTTGAAAAACCTAATAAAAGAGATTTTGAACTTAAAAATTTTCTAGCCCAAGAACTTGAGTTTAATAATTTCCATTATTTAGAAAGGCTTGGTGCTTTTGCACGTTTATTGGATGACCAGTAATTTTTTGGGTTACTCTTATCCTGATTGTCATCACCTAGATCACGGTGTAGGCAATAATCAAGTAATACGATTATTAAATTCTATTATAGATCGTTTAGACTCTCTAAATAATTCTATAGATAAATTGTTCAAAAATTTAGAAGAATTTACTCTTAGACAGAATGAATTTGATGAATTTTTCCTTGAGAATAATGACCATTTAGGACTTGTTGCCAGCTCTCGTTATCACAACGAGTATAAAAAACTGAAAGAAATCAGAAATAAAAGAAAAACCCTTTAAAAGATTTTTAGGAGTAGCTCTCTGTAATTCCACATCTGAACAGAATAATTAGAGAGAGGGCAAACTCACTTGAATGGTATCAGAGCCTAAAAGAGGGGGCTTTGAATTTCTTTAAAAGAAAAATAGGACTTTGAGGGTTAAAATAGAAATAACATTAGTTTTATGCAGATAATGACTGCCAGTGAAATTAAGTTAAAAATTGAAATATTTTTGTATTACGTTTTAAAGTTTAAGGACGACAATGTGTATTAGTCAATATTTCAGAAACTACCAGTGAAATGATCTCCAAAATATCATTTAAGAATAGTTCACCTTGGGAAAGGTCGGCAGGTATGGCATAAATTTGGGTTTGTCAGTTTTGTAAATTTGAATGATTATTATCAAACTAAATTAATATTTTCAATTTCAAAGTTTTTCAAATCAAATTATAATTATAGTTAAACTGTCGATTTTGATTCAATTTAATTTATCTTAAATATCTTTGATTTATCGGTTTTAAATTAAATATTTTTTTTTATAAATCGTTATTATTTTATTATAAATTTAAAAAAAAATATCTATAAAATATCAATAATAAAAAAAATTTAAAAATAATTCAATATTATATAATTCAAAACTTGTCTATTGCATTAATTACGACACTCAAAATTTGCATTTTTTTTCAAAAATTAGACTTTTTTTATTTATTTTTAGTTAATTTTTATGAATGATAATTTTTTTTAAATTCTAAATTAATATTAAGTTAAAAAATATAATAATATTTATTAAAATCTAATACTCTAAATTTAACACACTTTTAACATATGTTTTTAGATCTATTTGATTTTTATATCGTATAAAAAATATGTCATTGGATTCGTTACAACAAATATTATAATATTTTAATTTTTAAAAATTTTGTAAATTTTTTTTGTGTTCTAAAAAACTAATACAATATGAATTAATGTATTTTTAGCACATCAACCCTCTCAATCTAAAATTTTAGTTGACAATTTATTAATAATTAATTATACCAACGAAATATTTTTTTTTATTACAGATGTTCTGATTTCTAGTAGAATTATAAGTAATAGATTTATTTATTTATTTATTCATATTAAGAATAATTAAATTGATTATATATTTATTATCTAAGAAAATATATATTTATTATTAGATTATAGATTGATGTGTATTACTTTTAAAAATAAAGAAAAGTAAAATAACTTAATTCTAAAGTAAAGAAAGATTTTATTCTAATTTTATTTTATTTTTCTGTTTTCAAATATGTAATAATAAAATTAAATGTAATTAAAAAATAGAAATACATGCTTACCAAGTGAATCTCCAGCCACAAAAGTCTTGTTGCTAACCCAATCTTCATAGAAAGAGGTGTTGGTAGGAATTCTCCATCCCGAATCATCTCCAACTTTATAAGTAGTTGCAGCAGTAGAAACCTCTAGTAAAGCCAATAGAAGGATCAGGCACCCGATCCAATTGACCCGGATACCCATTTTCTGTGTCGTACAGGTCGCCCCTGGAGCTGAAGCTGGAGCCTGGAATTGTCGGTGCATAGAAAAATGGGCTATAAGCTTATGATAAGAATGAGATTGAGAGGCTTATCCACCTTATATAGGGATATGATGGTCCATTGGTACTCCCATTTTATATCACTTGCGTGTTATAATTACGATCTAATAATTCAAGACGCGCGATTTTAAATATATAATTTATTTATATTTTTTTAAATATATATTAATTATTATTATTAATTAATTTTAGGTTATTTTTTTTTTGAGTTTTTATCATTTTTTTATTTAACTTATAATTTAAAAAAAAAATTAATATATTTACAAAATTATTATTATTATATTAAATTTAAATATTATCATATAATAATTCTGAATACTAACATAAATAAAATATATGATTTAATTAAATAAATAATAATAAATATTAAATATATTATTTTATATAAATTTTAATTAAAATCTATAAAAATATAACATCATGAAAAAAATTTATTATAATACTTTTATATAAATGAGTTATTTGAGATAATAATTTTTTTTAAAAATTAGTTGATACAAGGCGAAAAATTTTCTAAACAAGTTTTAAATTCAACTTTTATTACATAATAATATATAAATTTTAATTAAATTTAAATATTACCTTTCAAGTTTATTATATATTAATCGACTGAAAATGCTAAATTTATTTTATATGGTATTAGTTGAAAGAGAGAAGTTTATTATATATAACTCAATTGAAAAATAATGAACATATATTAATAATTGTTAAATTTTAATTGGATATAAGAAAATACCGTAACATAAAAAAAAATGATTTCATATAAATTTTAATTTTTTAAAATAATTATTTAATTAACAAATAAATTTGAACTCAACTTTTATTATCCCATTAAAAATTATATTCTTTTCTCATTCTACGAAACTCTCCAATTAAGATTATACTTTGTATTCACACCCTATAATAAATTTTTATTTGCAACATTTGAATTTCTTTTAGCTTTTTCCCCCCCCCATTTAACGTGTTATATATATATATATTTTTTTATTATCAAGCACATAACTTCAACTGAGGTTTAATTGGTAATAAAATTGAAAATTAAAAAAAAAATTATTTTATAAAGTTGTTAAAAGTAAAATGAAATAACTAAAATATTTTTATTAAAATTTAAAAATTAATTTTTATAATTTACTTTTATGAATATAGGACTGCAATCGAATTGAACTTAGAATCGATTAATTATTTTTATTTTCAAGATCAAGTTAAATTTAAATTTTAAATTAAATAAAAAAAATTATGTTAAAACTTGATCAGTTTAATTATTAAATGAATTTTAATATTTTTTGCAATTTTTATTTTATTTTTAGCTTGATGCAATGGTAGGTTGATTAATTAATTTTTGGTAGTTGAAGACCAAAATGACATTCAATGAGCTTTTCTATTTGATCAAAGAAGTGGAGAGACCTGCATGTCAAGTGTCAACCGTCCGTGGCCTTTTTTTATATAATGGACTTATAGGTGGAAATTAAAAAATTATTGTAAAATTCGTCTACTACGAGTGTTTATAGTATTAGATTAATCACTCATGATGAATATAATATTATTGTTTTATTAGCCAATCTGCTAGCTGGTTATATTTAAATAATTAATTAATGTTAAACTAAGAATAAATTCATTCTCAAATCTCTTTACTCACCATATGTTTTATCTATTGATTTCCTAAAAATTTATTTTTTCATATTGAATTCTTAAATTTTTATTTATTTATTTATTTTTTATATTGAAGAATTTTTAACCGTTAATAAAATGATCTCAAGACTTATAAGGGCTCACGCAATTGCTATTCTTTGCTAATCATTAGAGAATTTATAAACAAGATTATATTAACTAATGAAAAATAGAATTGGGAAGTTTGAGTTAATAACTAATTGTTATTTTCTCCAGAAAATTGCGTAGGAGAAATGAAAAACTATATTTTGGTGACCTAATTAAGCCGTCATATGACTTAATAAACCTTTCTCTTTCTCATCTTGACTAACAATAATTTCAACCAATCACAAATTAATATATGTTTAAACAAATTTAATTTTATACACAATTAATTAATAAAAGGAAGATGTGAATATTGTATATATATTATTGAATTTCATTTTCAAATTGGATTTGGCTGTCTCCGTATCCATCTAAAATATTGAATGGGTAATCCAGCAATTGAACACCACACAAATAGCTGATAGCGATAAGGGTTTTGTCAAATTCACATCACAAATGCCACTTAATATACCTAAAATATATGGGAGGAAAATTAAACTTTGAGAAGGACTTCTAAGCATACACCAATGAGTAGGGGTAGCTGGAAGAGATATATTATTCAATTTTAGAAAGAGTACATTTTTTTTTTTTTTATATGTTATTTTTCTTAGAAAATTGAAAAAAAGAAAATGAAAGGGAAAATGAAGGAAAATAAGATTGATTAATATTTTATCGAAGATTAAAGAATTATTTTTTTAATAAAATAATTATTTTATTAATTTTATCAAATTTTAAAATTAAATAATAATTTATCCTAAAAATTATCAAAATAACGAGTCACATGCATCTTCTTATAAGGTAGATCCACCTATGCTTATAAGGTTCAAACTCATAAGTTAGTATTGAACCAAAAATTTATTAATAATAACATAAAAAATTAATGTGATATTTATGGAAGAACAATGTGAAATTAAGAACTCAATCTGTATATGAAAATATTACATAAAATGAATCACTCTCACACTCAAACTATCTAATTAGTCAGAATCTCTGATAAAAATCTAATACAAGAAAGCCACAACAATGGACAAGAAGGTGGCAGAGAGACCAGTAATACTAAGGGATCTAGCAGAGCTGTCTGGTGGAGGAGGGGCTGTAAAACCAGATGGAGATGGGGAAGAGGGTGTGGTTGGCGGTGGAGGAGTGGTGGAGCTGCCTGGTGGTGGGGAAACTGAAGAAGGTGATGGGGGAGTGACTGATGATGGTGGTGGTGTGGAAACTGGAGAAGGTGATGGAGCAGAGATTGATGATGGTGGTGGTGTGGAAACGGGAGAAGGTGATGGAGCAGAAACTGGGGTAGGAGTGCTGGGTTGAGGAGATGGAACAGAAGAAGGTTGAGGTGCTGGTGAAGAAGATGAAGAAGGTTGAGGAGCTGGCGCAGTTGCAGCACTAACATTGATCATCAACTTTTGACCAGCATTGCAGTGGCCGGTAAAGTTACAGATGAAATAGTGCTCTCCCGTAGCATTAATGGTGATTCTTGCTGGACTTGTAGTTTCTAATAAAATAGGATTGGTTGTGGTACAAGCATCATAATCTGCTTTTGTTACTTTAGCAACATCATGTGCGTTGGCAACAAAATTAAACACTACACAAGAATTAACAAAAATAAAATTCAGTCTTTTGTCGCTCTAAGCAATTATTAAATAAATAAATATCCCATATAAAAATCTATAAAATTATATTCACATTCTTACCAAGAACTTCACCAACGGCAAAAGTTTGTCTTGCAGCCCAGTTGGAGTAAAATGTAGCACCGCCTTGAGCAATGGTCCAGCCAGTGGTATCACCAACTGTATGGGTTGTCTGTGCAGCGGAGCTTTGAATCAAAGCAGCTATAACAAGAGCTGCAAGAAATGCCATGTTTAATCTTCTTGCCATTGAAATGTATTCTAACTGGTCAGCTCGCCCCTGTTTTATTTTTCTTGTTCTGTTTTTGTTAACTCTGTTTTGCTCTGTGTTCTCTGTTTTGCTCTGTGTTCCTCGTTTTTGCAATTTATAGAAGGAAGTTTGAATATGAGAACAATTCTGGGCCGTTGGATGAAGGACACGTGTTTGATTTTCAATTAATTTGATCAAGTCTCCAAGACTTGGGCTAATTCTTTCTTTGAGGGCGGCCATGAAATGGGGCTACTAGAAATTTTTGGGAATTTGCCGCGTGAGGACTAATGAGCTCACCAAACCTAATGACTTTGCGCGTTTGCTAGTCAATGATTTTTGTTTGTAATTGTGAATTAGAGTAAACCGACTAATAAAATAATGTTAAGCATTATGGTGCACAGACCACAATCTTGGAAGAATTGGTGCAGTGTGGAAGTTCCGTGCCATAAAGGCATAGATAGAAGCATGTTAAATTGAATATATTTATTTTTAAAAATAAATTGACCTTTAATTTAAAAATAAATAGATAAAGACTTTAGTGACCTTAATATTTGTGGGTTTGGAAGCCTACACCAAACTAATTCAAAGACTCACTTTGACATTATTTTTGAAACAAATCAATTTTAAACCAATAAGCAAAAAAATAAAAAAAAATAAATTCACGAGCCAATAAACAATACTAACTTGTTATTTAATTTTATAGATCTAAAGTTGATTTTGGACTAAGTTTAACGCGTAAGCTACTTTACATGGGTCTAATGTGGACTATGGAGACAAAAATCCTAATTTACTAATGATGTATTTGATGGAATTTAGTTGAATTAAATAAAAATTTAATTAGGGTGAATTAGATGAAAATTTCATTAAGGTGAGATCATTTTAACTATTACAATTTTTTTTTTTTTTTGCTCTTTTACTATTTTATTTTAGAGTATTTAATATGTATTGCAAGTTGTAATGAGCATGATATTTTAAAATTGATATTTTAAAGGAAAATTAATTAAATACTCTAAAAGATACAATAAGAGTGTGAGAAAAATTTGAAAGAGTAGAAAATAGCTCCACCCATTTAATTTGAACATGATATATAACAGTTCAGATTTTCTGTCTCATTATATGTCTTTTCGTGTTATATACTATTTCTTTATATTATATCATTTTTTTAAAAATGTTGACCGCTAAAATATGTTAAAAAAAAGTGATATAATATATAAAAAAGAGCATGAAATAAAAAATATAATATAAAACAGAACAGAGAATCCGAACTGGATATATAATCCTTTGATTTGTTTTTTTTTTTCCTTGGTTTAATGATGTCTTCAATGAAATAATTAGAAAAGGGAATGGTGAATATTATACATTTTCATAAGCCTAAATCTCCTATGGTTATGAAGTTTAGAAGCATCTTCTCATGGTATAATCTCATTTTATTATTAAACTTGAGATATCTTTAAATGTGCATATATTTCTAAATATCTTCTAAAAATGTGTATAGTCAAAGTTCTAAGCCTAATTGTATTTGTGAACTTTTCTTGCAGAGGAAAGAGGGCGGTGGTTTTTTTATTTTTAAAGTTTTAGTTTTTTTTTTTTTAAAAAAAAAATTCAGAGTGAAATTTGATTAAGAGGGATTGTTAAGGAATTAATGATACAGTTAATTATTTTTCATTAATAAAATGAGTTTGCTATGTCAAAGAATCAAAGGGGGGAAAATATTTAGACCCAAGAGTTAATAGGGACCATATACATTAATCAAACCAATGTTATGTGTATAGTCAATTTTAGAGAATTAGCCTCATAATATTGTCATTAGCAATACAACTCTCCTTTTAGCCATAAATTAAGTTTCTTGTGTCCTTAATGGACAACCATTCGATTTTGACACTAAAAAGTTGATTAACATTGTTATTTGGCTAGTAATTTTGCAAGTGAATAACTGTCCTATAATATAAGAAATAAAAAAAAAAAATTAATTATGATTTTTCATTGTATAAGAAAAAATAACACTGATATCTACAAATGTCACCTCCTAATTATAGCTGTTTACTTATCATATGCCATAAGTGCGACTGATGTTTGACCTTTAGAATATTGCCCTTTAGATAGTTACAAATTTGTGCATTGTTAAGTCATTAACAAAGCATTTAGTGAAACATTGCACCTAGTTCATGGAATCTGATCGGCCTTTTTCTCTGATCTGATTTGAGTCTGAGTGGAGTTGTCATGCAAACTTGTAAGAAATTGTTCGATGGAGATTTTTTTTTTTAAATTATTCATTGATAAGATGAGTTAATAGAAATGAGTTGTTCACATTTGGATCAAGAGAGTAAGAAAATGAGATGAGAAGACCTGTCTTAAAAGACTTTAAGATTGAATGAGAAATATTGAATTTATTGGTAATGAATTTTAGAAAATTAATTTTCTTGTAATATGCGTCTAAAATTATCTATTTTATCTTAAATCTATTTTTTGAGACTCATCTTGAAACAAAACACTTTTAATCTTTAACATAATCATATAAAATAATATAATTATTTTTATATATGTTGAATATATGTTTAAATTTTTTATACTTATTCACATTATTATATAAAATAAGACATCCATTATTATGTAAAATAATACATTAGTGGTCTCAACGTGGGTTTGGAAACCTAAACCAAACTAATTCTAAGCTATTCCACATGGGTTTGGTTTGGTAATTGGTATGGACTATGGAGATCCAAATATATATATATCAATGGATTTGATGGAATTTAGGTCACACATTAAACAATTAAATTTTGATTAGGACATACAACAATGTCTTTTATTTGTTCTTTTCTAGGTTAAAGATGTCTTTAATGAAATATGTTAGCAAGTAAGGATAAAATTATACATTTGGATAGACTTAAGTCTCTTCATGGTCATGGACTTTGGTGGGTATTATCTCATCTTCATCTTTGATTTGATTGCTATTAGGAAAGGCAACTTGATGTCCACCAAATTTGCCAAGAAGAAATGCAAACCCCAACCCCTTCACAGGTGCCAAGACATGATGACTAAACCTAGTTAGATTAGCTTTCCAATTTCTTTATTTTTTTAATTTTTATCCTAAAAGGTAACACTAAAATTTCATTAACTTTTTTTTTTTTAATAAAATTGGATTTAATCAAATAGATTCATTCAATGAATAACTTATTAATTGGCCAATTCACCAATCCGTTGGATTTCAAAAACATCAAAGGTTAGAAGGTAGAGGATTGACTTGTGTCAATCCAATTACCTAAACCATAATTTTCTTATAACTTAATCTAAGTTTTATAATTTAATATTTCCCATCTTAAAGGAAAGTTGAGGGGAAATGAAACTTCCTTGCTTTGCCTTCTCAAAATAAATAAATGAATAATTATTGGCACTACATTTGGTCAACTTTCATTTATTAGTTTAAGCCTTTAAAGTAAGGTATGTGGATTAAGTTCACACCATCATGTTGCATAAATTATTAAAAGGCCATACACATATATAAATTAATTTTAAAGCAGCATTTCAATATTCATTAAAATCTTTATAAATTAATACTCGATAAATTAATAATTTTTATGATTTCGATTTGAATTAATTAATTAAATTAATATTCAATTAATTAATACATATTTTAATTAATTAAATTCATGAATCTCAATCATATTTATTTATAAAAATTTTACTATAATATATATTTTTGTATACTTTTGCTTGATTATAATCTAACATAACATATAAATAATTCTTCCATTCTGGAAATGGGAATCTTTCATTTCCTTACAGTCTTCTCTATTCTTAGATGGATGTGAGTCTTCTTTTATTTGATAAAGTTTTATTATAAAAATATATGAATTAGTCAGCATTTCACCACCTTTTTTACATACTTTGCCATTATATTGACGAAGAATATATTGCTTTTACAAAAATATTTTTGGACCAATCTATATATCTTCCAATGCAATCCCTAACTTTAGAGCCCATTGCCATTACATTTTCTCATTTGCAAGACTTCATCTTTATAAACGTTGTTTTATCTAGAAGAATATAAATTAATTCAATAAATAAGATCTTGAAATCATGCTAGTGCATAATTCCTATTAAAAATTGAATTCGAGTCAAATTTTGCGAGCTGATTTTGCAATGTGCCTTCCTAAAAAGAGTAGTGATAAAGAATTCAAGTCAACTTTTGCAAGCTGATTTTGCATCAACTTAATTATTGATAAATTTATTTGGGATCATTTTGAAAATTTAAAATTTAAATTAAATCTCATTCATTTAAAAATTAAATTCTCACGTGAATCTAATTCATCACGTCATGAACTAATCAACAACTAATTCATTATATCAATATAATAATTAATTATTTAAATTATAGATATATATTATAATAAACACATCTTTGTATCATATCATTGTTGATTGATTCATAATTTGATGTGGTTGAAAAGTATAAAAAATAATAATTTAATTTAATTGTTAATATATAATTTAGTATCGTGCATAAATATATATATATTAATTAAAATAAAAAGTTTGATAATTCATAGTTTTCTATATGAAAAACATTCATATAACTATTGATGATGGAAAAACCATAATAGAAGATGGAACGGTTTTACAATGAGAACAACCAATATGATTTTATGAAGTTTGTTACTAATTTTGGTGTGATGAATTTGGAGGGTGAAAGTGTTTCAAAGGAGAAATTTTTAGGTGAATTTAATTTATTACGTAAAATTGTGAACTATTTAATAGTAATTTAATATATTATGATGTTAATTATAATACATATCCTATGACTTATAAAATTAATTATTATATTAATCTTATAGATAGTTATTAATTAATAATATATAATTATTATTAATTGATTCATAGTAGATTCACTTAATAATTTTTTCATAAAAAGATTGAGTAATTGTTAATTCAACTCATTTTGAGTTATGAATTGTCTAAATTATGTATTAAATTAACTTAAAAGAAAATTTTCAAATCAAATTTAAATTGATTTATAGGTTTCAAATTTTGAGTTAGATAACATCATCTCTAATATTATCTTTCTTAAAAATGAAATTTTAACATAAAATTAAAAAAAAAAAAATTAATCATGATATATAATTATAAATATTTAAAATAATAATTTATTTTTAACTTCAAAATTTAACAGAATTAAGTATCTCTAATTAAACTTTTTTATTTATTTTAAATATATGCAAATAAATTCTTAAATTTACATATATCCAATAAAAATATTTTATTTATTTTTTTATATTTGCAAATAAATGGTATATCAATTAGTTTCAAAAAAAAAAATTATTTTTTATTCATAGATTTTCTCTTAAACAACACTCACATTCAAGAAAGAAGAAAATAAAAAAAAAAAAATTTAATTTAATTGAATATTTAACGATAAAAATAATTCGTGAGAAGCAAAAAATTTTACAATATTATAAATTTTTTTATAAATTAAAATTATTTATAAAATATTTATGATCTATAAATTTATATCAAGTCATTTAAAGTTCTATGATAATTTCAAAATATTACAAGTCAAATTTGAATGAGCAAATTCAAATCAAATTGGATTAATATTTACGACCTCTAGTTACATGTACTAGCTGTTTGACCTAATTGGTATGGGCCTTCGAAATAAAAAACAACTTATGGCTAGTTGGACTCATGAAATAGGCAAAATACGATGAAAATAATTTATTTTTGGATCATTATTTTATAAAATAATAAATATAATAATAATTTTTTGTTGAAATCCTAAATATATATTAATTTATTATATATAATAAATATCTTCCATAGAACAAGAAGGAATAGCTAGCTAGTTCGTTTCATAAGAAAACGAAAATCTATTTTATTTCTTTTTTATTCATTCTCACAAATCAAATGGGCCTTAAGATTTGACTGTTAGGGCTTACAGACACACCAAGTATACTGAGAACTCTTTAATTGTGCACTTCTTCAAATAAGTGGGGAACATAGAACATGGAATATGAATTTTAAATAAGCATAATTATCAATTTAATATCTGAATTTTTTGAAATTTTTTATTTTGATGTATAAATTAAAAAATTTTACTATCAAATATTTAGACGGTCAAAAACACATCAAAATAATATTTTTCACCGGTGTTATGTATTCACTGTGGAACTGTGGAACCTATTTTGTGTGACAACTCAGTTTGCAACGTGAGCGACCCAATGCCAAATAACCTCATTATCATCTCCTTTTCCTTCTCCATCTCCAAAATTTGCTTCTTTCTTTGTTATTTTCTTTGAAAAAATGAAAGGAAAGACCTGTATAAAAGAACAAATAAAAGAAAAGCTTAAAAAATAACCTCAGAAAATCTAAATAAAAGAACAAAAGTTAAAAATACAGCCTCATACTTGATTAAAGCAAGAAAATTGTAAAAGAAAATTATTTTCTTTGAAAAAAGGAAAGGAAAGAGAAGCTAGAATATGGGTTTCTGGTGGTTTGCAAAATATTGATAGAAAAATATTTTCGCAAAGAGAAGTTAGGATTTGGGTTTCTTGGAAATTCAACTTCTGGTGGTTAGTAAAGAGAAGCTAGGATTTGGGTTTATTGGAAAATCACTTTCTGGGTTTTCAAATTCAAGGAAAGTTTCAGTTTAGGAGTTAATTTGGTTTATGGGTTTTCTAATTCAAAGATTCGGGATTTCGTATATAAGGGAATTGAATCAATTGATTGATAATTCAGTGGGTTATTGTAAGATTTGAAAGTGGAGAAATTTAGTAGTTTCAATGCACGGACAATGGAGAAACATAGCAGTTTTAAGGGATGAACAGTGGAGAAACGTGTAAGTTTTAAATAGAATTTGATTGAAAAAAAAAAAACTTAAGTTTTCATGGTGGGACTGAAAAATCAATCGAAAAAATCCTAGCTTTCATGAAGCACTGGAGAAACAGAAGAGTTTTCGTCGTTTTATAGAGAGACAAAAGAGTTTTTGTATTGTGATTAGGTAAGAACTCAATATGAGTTTGTATTTCATAACCAATCATTAAGGATTTAGAAAGCTTCTCCATCACCTTCAGAATTCTTAAATCAAAAAGCCCAAAATCAAAATAAAAATCCAGCAACACCACTTAGATATTGACGATATAGAAGATGAAGAAATCGAAATCAAGAGATCGGAGTATGATTTTTTTCAATTACAAAACAAGAATCACAACCAAATTTATAAGGAATTTAAGCCTAGATTGCATTTTAGGTTTTGGGTTAGTTTAATTTATAGATAAGAAACAATCTTCGTGGTTTTTGGTTTGTGAGTTTTTATTATTTGAGAAGAAGAAATGGTAAACGGAGAAGATAAAATCAAAAGCAAATCTATCAAAAATTGGTAATGTTGCGTTTTGGAATATAGATAGTGAAGGAAAGGAAGAAAAAGAAATATACAGAGAAATTGAAGTAACTGAGCAAGGAGGAGGAAAGAGAAGTAGATTTTGGAGATGGAGATGGAGAATAGGGATAGTTTCACTCATAATCTCTCAACTTGTGCTTAATGCATTTTATGATCCTTTAATTTTAATTTATAACGATAAAATTTCTGAACTTTAATTTTCAAAACATAAAAGTCATTTTCAGAAAATAAACTATTTAATTATATTTTGATCCTTGATTTTCAAAATCCTATTCATATAGGTCCAAAATTTATTTTATTTGCTAATTTATGGATGAAATTTTTAGAGGGAATTATTTAGTCCCTGGAAGAGTGTATAATAGAATAAAACACTTTTCGATTACAGAAAGAAGGGAACACCCCTTGATACAGTGAGAATATTATTGGGTTTGTGGAAGAATTAAACATAGGGATGAATTAATAAGAATTGATTCTATTTATAAAAATGCTCCCTTAGAAAATAATATTGCCCATGAATATTATGGTGTATCAGATATAATTGAATTTCTAGAAGGACAGTATCTTGTATTTGGTCAATTAGCCATTATAGATCAAGATATCCCTTTAGTGACTTTTAGAACTTCTAGTTGGAGTGATAATCTTAAAAGGGATTATTTAATTTGGAAAAGATTACACTTCAGAAAGATAAACTTTTTTCTTCCTCTTTGGGAAACTTTTTCAGGTCTAGACAGTTGGATAACATTTTTAGAAAGTCAAGAAAAAATTAAAAATACACCCAGTGCTAGAAATTCTAGATAAAAATGGGAAAAGAAGATTAGAGCTGACACTTTCTTCTCTATGAGGATTGACTTCATTTCAGAATATTCATAATGAAATGAGCATTCTCTTTGAGCAGTTGCATGCAAAAGGAAACATAGGCGATTCACCAAAACAAAGAAATGCTTTAGCAAAAGAAGTAAGAAAATTGGTGAATGATAGGCTTGATGCAATTGAGCGAGAAAGAGTTTTGAAAAAATCTATCAGAACCTCAAAATCTCTTTCTGAAAAAGAAATTTTGCAATTAAGAAAAGACAAAATAGTTCCTTATATTGCTGACCCTGATATTAGAGCTGCTAATCAAGATAATAGCAAAACAGCTTAAGTCCTTAGAAAATCTCTAGGTCTGGTAGAAGAAACTCCTTTACATTTAATGAGTTTCTTGCTACAAAAAGGGCAAAATATAAACCAAACTATCCCCATAGAACAAAATCAGAATTTCAACCTAAGGATAATCCATTAAGGCCAGTTATCACCCCAACAACTTTTCTAAATCTAGACTATGAAAAGCATGCTTCTGAAAGAATAGATGAGTGGATTACCATGATCAGGTTTACAACTAGAGCAGGTAGTTACTTAACTGAGGTCACCTACGAACTTTGAAAAGCCATCATGGTTGACAATGCTCAAAAATTTTGGAATCAACTAGTAGTACAAACCTCTATTAGAGATGAAATTAGGAAGGCAGTTCTCGTAGATGAGGTTTTAGCTATCATCGTAGATGCCTTGAAAAGTGAATTTTGTGGGTTCTCAATATCAACTGAGTCATTAGAAAGAGAACAATTCTTAATGGCATTGATGAAACTACAAATATGTGACATGTATTATTTTGATAACTATGCATGTGAATTCCAAAAGTATTATTATAATCTTGATCTTAATGCTTAAAATTATATGTCAACATTGTTTTTTGCTAAACTCCCAAAACCATGGCCAGAGGTAGCAAAAAATGCCTATCAACTCCTCCTAAATAAAGAAAAAGTGGTAGATGGATTAGGAGGTAAGATACGGGCAGTTAGGTATGCCTTGTGAAAGGCATGTACTGAACTTCAAGTAAGACAAGATGTAAAAAGCCTTCCTTATCTGAACAAAAGTTGTTGCTCTCAGATTGAATATGTTCCTGGTAGGTACGGGTGTACTACATCGAAAAATGATAGAAGCAACAAAAAAAGGTTTAATAAACCTTATACGTTTGTTAGAAGAAAAACCAACCTTAGGGATAAAGACATAATAGAAGCTTTTAAGAAAAAATATGGTAGAGCCCCTAAGTGCCCGCAAGGAAAACCTTTTAGTAGTTGTTCTTGTTGTTGGATTTGTGGTTCAAAGGATCACAAAGCAGATGCCTGTCCACAAAAGAACAAGCGAAAAGAAAATCTCAGAAGAATTTTATTCGAAGATAAGAATCTTGTCTATGAACCAAGAGAAGAAGATGAATATTCTGACATAGATTCTGAAATAGATTCTGTTTATGAAGTAGTTTCTGAATATGAAACTGATATAGATAAATCTGATCTTTGGATAGCCCAGCTATTTATGATGAATATGGAGGAAGGACCCATAGATGAAGAAATAATTCCCTTAGATACTTCTTTGGTATAGGAAGAATCTTTCCAGTACAATGATCCGTCCAAAAGTTGCCTAGAATGGAAACTCCCAAAGGTAAATATCAATACTATTTATAATAAATCTAAATTCAGTTTTAAGTCAATAGTAGATGTCTCCCAATCAAAATCTACGGCTCAAGTTTCTAGTATAAAACTAGAAACGTTGGACATCCCTTTGATCAATTTACCAAAAATAAGAGAATTAATAACTAAATCAAAGGGAACATATCAATATATTCATATTGGTATTGTCTAGATAGGACTTATACCGCTGTTCAATTTGCCAGCCGATAGTCCTGCGATAGCAACTGTACTAGATAAAAGATGAAATTTGTTCCAAGACTAGCTAATATCAGGGGTCCAAATTAACCTGGCACATGGTCCAGTTTGGTTCCAGACTTATCATAACTATATGATGTCAGAAAAAGGATAAGTGTTTGGGTAATTCTTTATCACTAAGGATTAAATCTATGAATATGAACATAATGAATTCCCAGGCTAAATATTTAGCATATCATACTAGGATAATTTTTAGACTAATTAATACAATCAATCCTAGAGTGAGGAATATCTCTAAAATTATAGAGTTATTCAATGAAGAATCAGATAACTATAGGCAGTTCCATAGAAAATAAATTAATCCTCTACAGTTATCCTGGCCTAAGAGTTGGATTCTCCAAGAACCAGCTGAGACATCACGATCAATAGGTTCCTCTCAAATCATACAAAGAGGTAGAAATATGATTTTAAACCTAGAAGAATCTATGAAAAATCTTAGGATTTCTGATCCTCCTAGAAGATCAAATCATGTTCCTCGATTACCTAAAAGTAATTCTATTTCATCAGTAATTAGAGAGGAAGTTCCTAAGACACCAGTCTAGGAAGAAGATACACAATCATCTTCAGATGGTAGAACCATTGTAGGATATAGGACTATAAGCCTACCTGTATATGAAGATGAAGAAATTAGAAAAAATGCAAGGATGATTAAGCATCTAACACTAGTCCCTGAGGTTGTAAAAGAAATACAAAAAATTTCTCAACAACGGTCAATTCCTTTCGAGGATGTTTGGACGATGGTATGTCCTGATACCATGGCATCATAAAAAATATTCAGTACAGAAGAATCAGGTTTGAGTACATATATCTCTTTAATATTTAAATTTTCTGGTTATTATGATTATTCTTTGGATGCGTTAGATGACACAGGTGCAACAATCACTAGTGCTAGACCCAACGCACTCCCTGATGAATGGTGAAAACCATTATCCCAACCTATGATACTACGTATGGCAGGAGGAGAAGTGAACTTGGTAACACAATTTTCCAAACAAGTTCATGTTATCATAAGTGGACAAAGGTTTGCTATTGATAAAGTCTTGACATTTCCTAATCTTGACGCAGTTCCTAAAATGACAAAAAGAAAATAGGCCTTTTGTACATGATGACAATTACATCTCAATTGGAGGCGTAAAAATCACATCTCTGTTAAATCCTAAAAATAAATTAAAATTTGATTTTTATCCAGTTAAAATATCAAAGTTGTGTGGATCTATGCCATGTGAACAAGCATTCAGAGTGTAAGCCCAACGTGGTAAAACTTGGCTAGATAGTTTATTTGATCAAAAGTCAAAGGATACCTCTTGGTATGAAGAATTATGTTTTAAAGTACAAGGTATGATAGAAAAACTTATAACAGAACCCCAGCTGAAAGGAACTAAGTGGGAAAAGTTTCTTGTGAAATTAGCTGATAATTTTAGTGAAGATCCGGTAAAGTTATGAGTGCTAAATGACATAACTGCTAACCTAGAACTAAAAGATCCAAGCACTATTATCAGAACAAAAAATATAATATATACCAATAAGATGATAGAGGAATTTGACAAATAGATTCTTGAATTGCTCGAAAAGGTTTGATTAGAGATAGTAATAGCTCGCATTCTAGTCCAGCCTTTATGGTAAAAAAACATGCAGAACAGGTGCGAGGAAAAGTCCGAATGGTTATAGACTACCGTCAGGTAAATAAAGCAACAAAGGATGATAGTTATAAAATCCTCACAGCAGGTGATGTCATAGATAGGGTAAGTCTTAAACAACCTTCTATCTTTTCTAAATTTGATCTAAAAAGTGGTTATTGGCAGGTAAAGATGGAAGAAGACTTTATAGCCCTAACAACTTTTAATGCACCTCAAGGGATGTATGAATGGTTGGTAATGTCATTCGGTCTAAAAAATACTCCAGGCGTGTTTCAGCGCAAAATGGACAATGCATTTAAAGTATTGAAAAAATTTTGCGTGGTCTATATAGACGATGTGTTAGTTTTTAGTAACAATGAAAAAGAATACATGAGTCACCTTGAACAAGTGGCTGATATCTTCAACCATGAAAGTATGATTTTATCTGAAAGAAAGATAGAATGGTTTAAGGAAAATATAAATTTTTTAGGAATAGAAATTGAAAAAAAAAAGGCTACAAAGCCACATTTTTGAAAAACTTATTAACTTTCCTAACGAACTAGAAGATAGCAAGCAAGTACAAAGATTCTGTGAACTTGCTAACTATGCTAGAAAGTTCGGAAAAAAACTTTCCAAAGACCTAGGAAGAATATCAAAGAAAACATCTGATAAAGTTCCTTGGTTTTGGGATAATGAGGACACTCAGGCTGTCATCCAAGTAAAAAATAAAATGAAAAATTTTCCTTGTCTTAATTTACCATCAGATGCAGATGAGTTAGTCCTAGAGGCAGATGCTTCAGAAAAATCCTGGGGAGCAGTATTAAAAATCAGAGGTAGAAAACTAGAAAAAATCTGTAAGAATTGGTCTGGAACCTTTAAAGGATCCAAAATTAATTATCCAATCTATGAAAAGAAAGCCTTAGTAGTTAAAAATGGTATAAAAACCTTTTACATCTTCCTAACTCCTAAAAGATTCGTAATTAGAACATATTCGACCTATGTAAAAGGGTTTATGAATCTGAATCTTAAAGAGGCTAGACAAACTAGACTTTTAAGATTGCAAGAATGGTTTAGCTATTATAGGTTTGATATTGAATATATTGCTTCTAATAAAAATGTAATAGCTGATTCTCTTTCTTGTGAATTGTCTAATTTTACAGATGGACTCTGCTGCTAAAAACAAGCTATGTTGGATCTGTAAACAACAGGGGCACACTCGAAAATAATGCACAAAGAAAGTTGAAAAAGGGAAAAAAGATCCCAAGAGCGATAGCTCTGATTCTTCAAGAGCGAAAAGAAAAGCTACAGCATGAAAAAATGTTATGTGCTGGATATGTAAATCTCAAGGACATGTCTCTACAGAGTGTCCTAAGAAGAAGCCAGCAAGTTCAAAAGAACCTGTTAGCCCAAAAAAGGTTAACAAAAAGCCAAAGGAGAAATCCTTGATTCAAAAGAATAAAGAGAAAAATCCTCTGACGCCAAAAGCCCGAATCCCTGAAGATTTTTACGAAAAAACAGCCAAAAAACTAGGCTTTACTCCTGAACAAGTAAAAAGATTCAGAGAAGAACTTCATCAAAAGGATGAAGGTGACAAGGCCGCGATAGGAAGGCCGCAATGCCCAACTCCTTCACAAGAGGGAAACCATGATGGTGCAAAGAAGGCTAGTAAAAATCTTGGTGAACCTTCAATGGTCCCAAACCAAAAGGCCAGTGGAAGTTCCAAGGAATCTAGAGTTCTAAACCAAGAGGCTTCTGAAAGTGTCAGTGAATATTTAAAAGTTCCAAATCAAACTCCTTTACAAGAGGAGAGTTGTAAAAACTCTGGTGATCTGTCAGATCATAAACACAAGGCTAGTGGAAATGCGAGAGAATCTTAATAGATTCCAAACCAAACTTGTAAAGAGGATAAAGCTGAAAAAAGCTTTAAGGATGAGAATTCTGATTGTGATGAATTAAATTGGGATATTGTTTTTGGAACAACTAAATTCAAAAAACAGGAAATCCAACAATCTCCTAAGGAAGTCACAATAAAAGAATCTAATGACATTCATGAAGAATTCATGAAAATCATGAAGGTAAATAACCCTGAGGTTTCAAACATCTGCAAGGATGAAAATGTCTGGTACTTCATTAAGTACGATTATGGTCTTTCAAAAGACAGATCTAAGTTGTGTTATAGATTACATAGAGGATTTGCCAAAAGAAACTTCAAGCAACTACAACACTTTGTAGATGAAGTTGTTTCATATATTTCATATTTAGAAAAATAGCTTGAAATCCGCAAAAAGGATGAAGAAGATTTCCTTTAGTTAGTAATGGAGAGGGATAGACTTCTTGATGAAATGAGTTAGTACATTTCGCCAGAAGTGGCCTATACCAGAAAGATTAAGAAGGTGAACTCGATAGATCATTCTCTCAAAGAATATTCTATATTACATCCATACATCCATTGGCAAGGATATGAAAGTCTAAATCTGAGAATTCCCTCAGAAATGACAAAAGATAGTCTCCGCTACATAAATGCAGGACTGACAGAAATTATTGAGATCAATAGAAATGATAAAGATATGTGTAAATCACTTCCAAAACACTGTGAAGGAATCCTTAGAGTTCTTGAGTTCAGACTCAAGAATAGTTACCAGTTATATTATTAGTACAATTATGGATTATAGTGAGGATGAAACTGTTCGTTATCCTTATCAAATTTAGGATCTTCGTCCTGTTATGGCTAAAGAATTTGTTGAACCATAGAAGGTTAATAATCAGAACTTAAATTTTTTACTTTATCATGTATGAAGAAAACAAGATTATTACCTAAGTTGTGAGAATTGAAAATTTGAAAGCTAGCTTGGAGAAGGCTATCTATGCAAGCAATTATGTCATTCTCGGAGATGGTAAATTATTTGTTACAATCTGATCCCAATATACTCCCTTTACAAGAGTATTGTCCATGATTAAGGGATGACAAGAAGTACAAAAATTATTTCTGAGACTAGTGGATTTAGATCCTAGTCCGAATTTCCAACTAGAAATCATGAAGGTCTGGAAGAAGGTTACTCAATTCAGAGAGCAACGTGTTGCAAAAGAAATGGCTAGGGATTATGCAGAACTAAGAGAAAACATGGATGCCCTAGTCAGTAACTCACAGATGGAGTGACAAAAAACGTCATCCATGACGTCAGCCTCAGCGTGATAAATGAGGAATTGTTTTTCAAAAGTAGCTGCAAATATTAAAGTACTACAGGCCAAAATAGTTTTAAAATTTGTAGTCCCGATGAAAAGAACTTATCCCCAGATAATGAATGACTTCTTAGCTGTAAAATTAAAGCAGTCTTTGTCTTTATTTAATTATTGTAATAAATACAACTGGAAAACAATACTAGAGGCACCAGTCGTCCATTTAGTTTTGAAATGTTGTAAAGCTGGCATACTATTCCAGCTACCTATCTTAATTATTGTACTATTTTTTGAGCTGGCAAACAGTAATACAGATACCAGCTTAGTTTGTAAAAAGTCTATATATATACCTCTTCAGCTTATTGAAGAAGGAAGCGAAATAAAATATAGAGTTTATTTAAGAACAAACTTTTTCAAGTCTTTATTTGTATGATAATTTTGCTTCTATATACCTTTCATCCTTCAAAACGGTCTGATATCCAGGATTGTTGTAGTAAGACCTAACCAAGAAATGACAGTAAGTCATATCCTCCATATCTCTCTGAAGATATTGCTAGTAAAGAGCTTGAAAGGAGGGCTAAAGTTATTGCGGAAGCTTAGTGGACCCGGTCTACAAAGATATATATATTATAAATGTTTTAATTTTATATTTGAACGTTTATGTCTTCCAACCGATCTGCTAATAACAATTGGCTTAGAGGTCTAGCTTTAACTCAAGCTAGGAGGAAAGAGTTGAGTGCCAGTCTTAGACTACAAGATCATTTCTTTGTTTTATATGAACAAATAATAAGAGAGTTACCTGTTGCTATAGAAAGGACTGAAAGACATTAAAAGCCTAATAAAAAAGATTTTGAACTTAAAAATTTTCTAGTCCAAGAACTTGAATTTAAGAATTTTCATTATTTAGAAAGGCTTGGTGCTTTTGGACAATTATTGGATGACCAGTAATTTTTCAGATTGCTCTTATCCCGATTGTCATCACCTAGATTACGGTGTAGACAAGGATCCAGTAATAGGATTATTAAATTCTATCATAGATCGTTTAGACTCTCTAAATAATTCTATAGATAAATTGTTTAAAATTTTAGAAGAATTGACTCTTAGACAGAGTGAGTTCGAGGATTTTTCCTTGAAAACAAAGGTCTTTTGGGATTTGTTGCCAGCTCTCGCTATCACGAGTATAAAAAGCTGAAATAAATCAGAAATAAAAGAAAAACCCTTTGAATATCTTTAAGAGTAGCTTTCTGTAATTTCGCCTCTTAACAAATTGATCAGAGAGAGGGCAGACTCACTTGAATGGTATTAGAGCCTAGAAGAAGGGGGTTTTGGATTTCTTGGAAGAAAGAATATGACTTTAGGGGGTTAAAATAGAAATAACAATAGTTTTGGGTAGATAAGGACTGTCAGTGAAAGTAAGTTAAAAGTCTAAAGATTTTTGTGTTACGTTTTAAAGATTAAAGACCACAATGTGCATTAGTCAATACTTCAAAGACTACCAGTGAAATGATCCCTGGAGAATAAAATGAGAATAAGGTTATTTTGGTTATTTGGCATTTGGTATTGGTAGTTGACGTGGCAATTCGAATTGTCACACAATACTTCATTTGGCATTGGTTGGGTAGTTGATGTGTGAATTCGAGTTGTCACCAATATTTTCAGAATCGGACCGATTAAAGAACTGGTGAAAACAGATAGTCAAAGGATCAAAAGTTCAATCAGAATTAAACCAATTAAACAAAAAAAAAATCAATATACATATATACGTATATATAATTTGACATTTATTATATATATGATGAAAATAAATATAATACAATTATGATTAAATCAAGAATTTATATAAAATCATATTTTTTATGGAATCAATCGAATCACATTAAATCAAAAGTTATATATATATATAAGCTATAAACATTCATTTGTTTAAACATCTACTCACGCAATAAAGTAAAATGCAATATGGTCATAATTTTGGTATCGGGTAAAATTAAAATGAAATTACTGAAATTCTCTTAATTTTTTTTAACTCAAAATGGCATCGTTTTTGCTTGACAAAAAATGATGTCGTTTTGATAAAAAAATTTTAAAAAAAATTTTAAAAAAAAAACTGACCCTCCCGAATCAGAAAAATTGATCCAGTTTAACTGATTCACCGGTTAATAGTCCGGTTCACTAGTTTTTTATTTGATTTTTCGGGGATTAGTAAAAAAAATTTGCCCGGACCAGTATTTAATTTGATTTCTAATTTTTTCAATTCGATTGACAATTTGATCCGATTTTAATAATCATAGTTGTCACATAATACGGGTCCCATAATACATATATGCTATTCATAAGAATTTTTTCTAGTAAAAAGCAATATTTGACGTGTTTTTTTTACCGTTCAGATATTTAATTATAAATATTTTTAATTTATACAACAAAATAAAAAATTGAAAAAAGTTCATATACTATATCTATAATTATCCCTTATATATATATATATATATATATATTTATACAGTACACAACTAACATAGATAGGGACTAATTACAACATATGCAAAATCTGTTTTTTTGTAGTATTTTGATGCTGTCAATGTAAATGTAATTAATTCTCTTGGATTGTTAAGAAAAAGAAGACATTGTGGTGATATGCAAGTATTAATTTATAAGGGAGTTATAGTTGGATGATTGTATCAATGGCAATATTGAATAAAAATGAGAAATGCTATGAGTGCAAAGTATTAATCTACACTCTCCACTCACTCACTCTCCTTTCTATCTTCTTTGACACACCTCTTTTTTTCAAGCCACCACTTAAATTAGACATATAAATAATATATGCGTTTGTAGCTCAAGTCCTATTGGTTACATAACCTATTGGACCTAACACACTCCACATGGAGCTAGCACCCAATTTAATAGTAGCCCAACGCAGCTTAAACTACATGTGTGCTTCAAGGTATGTAAGATAATGTTACCCTGATGGTATGTTTGGTAGGCGTAATTGAATATAATTTAATGTAATAAAATATACTTCTAGTTAAATATTTATACTAGAAATACATTGGATTACATTGTATTTTATTACTATTACCAAACATAACCTAGGTTCACCTTTTTCTCTCTATGGATGCTTAATTTATATCTATTCAATTTCTTGTTAAATCGTCGAGGAAAACCTGAATTACTCGCTAGAACTTCCAGAATTTAGTAAGCTTAAGCATTTGGAACTTACAGTTTCACCAAATGAGGACCAATGTCTCTTATGGCTAATTGTTTTGATAAAGGCAGCTCCTTTCTTGGGTAGATTTGCAGCTCTTTAATTCATAAACTGCAATTTAATAATGATAACACCAATGAAATGGAATGGAATGTAATCAAATGTCTACTAAATGTCCCCTCATTGTTGTGTTAAACTGTATATTTATTGTGTAACGGAATTACATTAAAGAAGTCCCAAGAAAGTTGGAGGTTACAAACCATAAACATAGATGCTCAAGGTGATGAAGATGACTGATTTTCTCGGGCTTGCCTGTGATATGGAATTTGTTCATCACTTATTTAAAGTAGCTCAACCGCTTGAGAACGTGGTTATATATACAGAAATATAACTATGCTTCAAGCGGAAAGCAATACAGCGTGCTGAACAACTTGGTAAAAATCCATCTTCTGGTGTCAAATTTATGGCAGTGTAGCTCTTATAACTATTCGTGTACATCATATTGCATTTTTTAGTTTGAGAGAGAATTTTTTTTTTCTTAATCATGCATAATTTAAAAAAAAAAACCTCATAAATTCAGCTTAGCTCAGCATCCCAATTAAAATTTGGAGCATATTAATAAAGATTTAACTTGAATAATATTAATTAATAGATATTACTATAATTCCAATGAGTCAATGGCATCTAATCAAATTACCTATCCATCGAATAAACTATTTGTGCATAACAAAAGAAAAAGAAAAAAGCTTAGAATGCTTGTAAAAGACGTAAACCTCAAAAAGGAAGCACCGTGTACTGCAGAAGAGAAGTTCTATCCGGCAAAAACCATGTTTTATAAGAGAAGATAATCAGCTCAGCTATTTCTGCAGATACTTGTGCAAATACAATAATAAATGTTGTATTTTTCAATTTTTAAAAGTAGAATGAATGGTTAAAACTGTTGACTTCCAAATGCTGATTTTCCTGATATAATGATGACTGCTCAACATCATTGTCTTAAAATTAGAAGTGATGCCACAGCAGAGATCATCAGCATCAAAAAACAAGAACTGGAGAAACCTTGATGTCCTGCAGCCTGTACCATGCACATAAGAAAAGGGAAACAAGAACACATGAAACTCTTGATGAAGGTTTAGCACTTCAGATATATATATATATATTTTGTAAATCAGGTCATAGAGAAAATGCAAATATAAACATATACAAGTCTGCATCAATATAGAATTTATAGAAAAATAACGCTCAAGTAAGATTATGAACGAGTATGACAATGATTAACAGCATCTACGTATGTCAGAGAGATTGGGAATAACAAAATCTTTCTCATACACAAATGAGGGTGATAACCAATCTACACTAATTTGCATTATGGGTTTAACAATTTTGAACCTTGTACTCAACTGAGAAATTGGAAACTTGAAAACAATGACCAGAATGCTATGAATGATTTGATCTAAACTATAAAGCATCAACATTGACAAGCGACACGATACTTAACACATTAATTCTAAAAAAATTTAAATTTTGACACGTTGGAACACGTTTGAATATTAAATAATATTTTTAATATATATATTATATATTACCATTCAAATTCATTAATTTACCAAAAATAAAAAATAAAATAAACTATATCCATCAATTTAGCAACAAGTATTTCTATCAATTCAACAAAAAATCTAAGAAAATAAACTATTTCCATGATTTCATCACATTAATAATAAGTAAAGAAAACAATTTAGTTACTATTTTTCATATTATAATTTAGTCATTCTGTTTATTATCTATTTAGTCCCTCTTTTTATTGTCTATAAACTAATTATTGATAAATTGGATATTTATTTATGAATACTGTCATTTGAACATGTCGGACATGGTCAAATACGCCCGTTGGATTAGTCAAAATGTCGAAAATCATTGACCGCGTGTCAAGCATGTTGGTGTCCAATATGTGTCTGACACCGACTCTTCAACAGGAGAGCACGTCCGTGCTTTATAGGATCCAAACACTATGTAAATTTTATGTTCATCAATTTGGCTTTTCATACTAATATCTTGATTCAAGTATATCTCATTTTATTCTTCAATGAAGAATATTCCTATTTTAAAATTAAAATTATTTTCCATATGAATTTTCATCATTCCATAAATCACTTTTTCAATGCATTAGTAAATATACTACATTTGGGCAAAGGATGGACCTAATACATTGATTCTAGAGATGCTCAACCAAAATTAGACAAGTACTTGGATTCTAGTTTAGTTACCAAGTAATTCTTTGAGAATTAAATGAAAAAGAGAGAGAGAGAGAGAGAGAGAAAGGTGAACAGTGATACAAAAAAAAAATGTAGCACTTGTGTGTGCATTGAAGAATAAAATCAGAAGTGAGACATAATTCGGCTTCAAAATGGCATACAATGTCATTTTTAAGGAAGACAATCAGGCATTGAAAAATGAAGAAAATGGTGAACATATGCTCATCCTTCTTCCTATCTGCAACGCGAGTCCTAGTGGAATTGCCAGAGAAATCAGACTGTAAATTCATTTCCTTATTTTTTTCTCACTTGAGAAAATTGGCACGATAAGTAACGAAATGCTCTGTCATTTGAAGGAATAGATTGGTAACAACTAGTAATTACTAGTTATATGGTAATAGAGATAAAGATCAGATTTAGACCTCGGATACCACTCTATCACTAATGAAATGTAAACTTTGGTGGCAAGTGCTCTTAAATGGTCACATCTATGCCAACTAACTAGTGGAGGAGCAACTCGGAAATTTTAGTGAGTGATCCAACATAAAATTGTGAAGCTAAAATTATTTTACAAGACAAGGTAGCTCTAAACAGGAGTGCATCAATCAATGTTCAAACCTTTGTAGCTCTTCCCTATTATAATCCCTTTTACATATTGACCCTGAGATCTCATTTGTAGATTCTGGGAAGAAGAATCTACTGTTGTCAGCCATTTAAGGGGAACTGAGGTAAATTTTCCATTTAAAAGTAAAGAAAAAGGAAATTTCAACAAAGGATCATTGAATTCTATCAGGCTTGTTTGATGGGCCTTTTGTGAGTAGTTTGGTACGCTAAATCTCTGATCAACAAAATCTTGACAAGAATAGACAAATTTTGTATCCTTTGATATGTCTCAGAAGCACAAAGCCCAACTCTCTATAAACATCAAAAGTAATTCCTTGCTGTCCATCCTTATAAGTTGCTTCATATGGGGATTTCAGATATTTTTGCTTATTTTAGGGCTGCCTTGTTCTTGAGAAAACACAAATTCTAAATTTGCTTCACTTTCAACCCTTATTATAAACCCAACAAAGATCATGCAGTTGGAATTAAAAGCAAAACAAAAGAAATATCCGCCAATGTCATGGCAAATAGATAATAAAAACAAGGCAGGAAATATATAACAACATTAATTTGTTGAATCTTTTTTCTAATATGCATAGTATTCAAGGATAGACCAGCTTAATCCTAACCCCAACAGATAAGCATTCAAAATGACATTTCATTAGTGTAAAAGGAGCTTCATACCTTCAAAGATAAAAGTGATGAATCTGCAGATGAAGATTTAAGACCATGAAACCCAATATTATATGAGATGCTCCCATCAGCCTTGAATAGTCCATAATTCCTTTCAGAGGTTGGCCCAGGCTTCAAATCCTCATTAAATATTGCAAAAATATATGCCTTTACTACCATTTTTGGCCTGAAAGGGGTACCTTTCTTTTTTGCAAGCCTTTTACGCAGGTTATAATTATATGTTCTTGCATGATCAGATGTTGCTGCAACTTCATTATCATCCCCTCGTGAAGCCCAGCCAGTCTCAGTAACTATGGTTTCCATCTTTTTAAATCCAGCATCTTCCAATGCAGCATAAGCTGCATCAATCTGCGCATCAAGCATGTTGTCATAGTGCAGATCAGTCTTTGGATCGTAGATACCTTGAGTTTTCTGAAAAAGAGCATAATTAATATCAATATTCTCTGGATCGCTCATGTAGGCCAGGAATGGATAAGCATTCATGCAGAATGGAGAGCCAATTTGCGAGAAGAACTCCAAGAGCGGCTTCATTAATTGAGCAACATTGTCTTTAAAAACACAAGAAGAGGGGGGATAGGAATTGGCAAAAACAGCTTGTGAATGTGCTGTAGTAATCTGAACTTTATCAGCTAAATGAAGTTTATTCAAGGCACTGTACACATTTTTAACTGCACCCAAAAGAGCTTCCCAAAGTTCATAATCACTTCCTCCTAAAACTTCATTCCCCACAGCAATCCCACGGATGATTGTTTTGGGGAGGAATGCCTGCACATTTTCTTTAACCCAGGTCATGGCATGGCTTTCATTAGCACTCATCTCTTTAACATAATCATTTGGAAGTCCAACCACAAGTTCAAGCCCTGTCCCACTAAATGCCTTGAGAACACTATGATCAGCATCATAAATCCGAACGTTTTTTATCTTTGCTGCCCTGAGGAGTGTAACAACTTCATCAGGTGAAGGGATGTTATCGGCAATTCTTCCATAATTTATTCCGTATGTTCCAGTGAATGCTTGCACTGTTATCAGTGCTGCAGGAAAAAAAAAAAATGAAAGATGAAAAGGGCAAAGGATAGTTTAATCAAGTTTTCATTTGTTTATAGCTACTACACGTAGGTTAAAAAATAAAAAACGGCAATAATTTTGTCCTGCCAATACCAAGAGGATGGCAGTCATACTTTGTGACTTCACTTAACTAAATAAAAAGGCTATTCAATGTTTGGGAGGAAAAAATGCAGCTTTCTAGCCTGATTTTCAGAATATTCATAATAGTTCTTAAGAAAACCTCCTGAGATTTAATAACCAAACTAACATATTCCTCTTTTTTGATACATAAATCTTCAGGTACAAAACTTAAAAACTGAAATAAAGTCAATAAAAAGACAGCTGAAGACTAATAAGTAGACAATTCCGCAAACATTTCCTCAAAAAATGTAAATTTAGGATCAGAATGTCTAAATATAGGAAAAGAGAAGAAATTATGATCCAGCAGAACCATAATACACAAAACAAAATACTGTAACAGTTGAATCATCCATGGGCATGAAGCTGTTCTAAGGAAACTTCTGTTAAGTTATTTGCTCAAAACTAAACCAGTTTGATCCACCAAAGAATCAGACTTGTAATAATTTCCAAGAAAAAGCAAGAAAAATCCCATGTTGATTTATTAATGATAAGAAGGGAAAATAAAAAATAAAAATAATACCATAAAGGGAAAAGAAAACAAATATCTAGTCTTCTAGTTGACTGTAGTCAACAGAATTTCAAATTGTCAAAAATTAAGAGCATCCCAAGAGAATTCCCCACAAAGAACATAAACAAATTGCAATATCAAGCAACCTATCACTAAAATCAATAAAAAGAATCTAAAAACTGATCCAGTTTCTATTCAGTCCAGCTAACTCTGCGATCAACCCAAGTAAGACACAAACAAGAAGCATACAAATAAATTCAAAACCAAATCCAACAAGTAAAAGTAAAGATAAAAGAAGTGAAGAGAGAAAGTACCAATTGGAGCAAAGAAAAGGAAGAAGAAGATAAACAAGAACTTATGGTAACTTTTCATTGGCTTCGTACAGAAATTAAACTCTTTTTGGTAAAAAGATCTCGATGTAAATAAAACCCTTCTATGAAACTGTAATGCTTCTTCTTCCTCCTTTGCTGGCATGCCATCAGACATTAAAAAGATTCCCTTTTTTCATTTTCAACATGCTCAAAATTCCAATTTTTCTCGTACCCAGCATTTTCTCTCTCTTCCAATACTTCTATAAAAGTCTGTACTTTTAAGTTTCTGGTTATAATTTCTGGGTTTATGTTAAAAAGATTGAAGAAGGCGAAGATGAAAGCCGGTTCTTGTTTTGGAGGTCGTTTTCTGTGAGACTTCAGAGAAAAGGGGGGTGGGTGGGGGGGTGGGTTTGGGCTTTTGGTTCTTTGAAATTTCTTTTTCTTTTGTTGTTTCATTTTATGGGTGATTTTCTTTTGTTTATGTAGCTAATTAAATATACAACAATATATTTACTAAAGAAAAATTAAAAAATTAGAGTTTTTTTTTCTTTTTAGTTTAATGAAAATCTAAAGCTTATAGCTTTTCAATTTTGTTCAAAATTTTAAATTTTGTAAATTTTATCTTAAATTTTAAAATTATTACAATTGTGATTAATTCTTAAAACTAGAATTAAAATTTTTCTTCTTGTATGATGTGACACATGATGTGAATTAAAGATATTATTTTATTATAAAATAAAATGATATTTTAATCTAGTGATTGGTGTATATATAATTTGATAATATATAATATACTTAAATTTGAATTAAAATTTTAAATTTATTTTTTTTCTTTATAAATAAATGAAAAAATATAATTTTTTTTATATAATAAAGAAAATTAAATTATTAACTTCGAAATTTTTTATATATTAAAAGAAATTAAATTAATAATCCGATAATAATAAATATTTTATTGTTTAAAATATCATTTAAAGAAAATAAAATCTTTGGATTAAAATAATTTTTTTTTATACATTCAAATATATTATGTAGTGATAATTATAACATAATTAAAAAATATTAAATAAAATAATATTTATAGTTTACTGACATATCATATAATACTGAAAAAAAACTCTAATTTTAATTTTGAGTGTGGATTATAATTAATTTTAAAAATTAAGATAAAATTAACAAATTTTAAATTTTAAATAAAATTTTTAATTATTTAGGTGATGAAGTTTTTTGCTTTTTCCTCTCCCTGCACCTCTGCTATTGGTCTGTATTTAATTTTATACGATGCCCATTTCTTCTTATAAACCCGCGCGCTTTACTTTTTGGAAGACACGCGCTTTACTTTTTGGAAGACAAATGCAAAAGATAAGGATGAGATTATTTTATTTTCATGTTTTATGAATTTTTTAATCCTAATAAAGATAATTTATTTTTATTTACATCAGGAAGGAATAAAATTAATTTAACGTAATGTACAAAAATATTAAATTTGAACTTGAGGTTAATTGGTAATTGAAATCAAATTTTATAACAAAATTATAAAAAATTAATTTTTTAGCTTTTTATTTAATTAAAAAAAATTATCCAACTATTATAGTTCCTAAGAGTGCATGTCACGTTTATTTGTCTTTTCAATCTTATTCAAATGTATTATTTAGAAAATTTTGTATCTCCCTATCAAATTTATTTCAAATTTAAAGTTACACAAATATTTTATATATTAACAAGTGATCATTTCAATCATTTGAATTTTAATAATTTTATTAAGAAACATATGTGAAAAGAAAGAAAAATTAGTTATTTCTCACTTTTGAATAAAAAAATTATTATACTCATTGTATATTATACACACATTTAAAAATGCTTTATCATATTTTTATCAAATTCAATATTTAAGATATTTTCACCTAATGAAATCATAAGATATAAATATACCGTTAATTATTTATTAAAATAAATAGAATTTGAACTATCATCTTGGATAAATTTCATCCATGATTTTTGAACTTTCGACTAATGCATTTTATAGTCTTCCAACTCTAAAATATTATTTAAATATCAATGAAATTTTTGTAACGGTAACTTAAAAGTCTGTAGCCTAAAATTCCTAATGAAAAGCTAATGTAGCAAGTCAAATCAACATTTTTAAATGGTTTTAAGCCACATTAGCTTATAATTGTCTCATTCCCTCTTTCCTCGCATGAAGCAATATTTTTTTTTCCTTCTCTCCCTTTCACCTCCTAAAACTAATCATTCTAACGTTTTTATTATGCTTTAGATCTTGAAGAACTTGGAACCCTATGTCAAAAAATTTCTTATCTACAGCTTTCTCAGTGTCATTGGACCTCAAAAGGACGACATCAAGTGATCCAGATATCGTAGTTGATTTTATTGTTACATTTGGAACGTCGATATGCTATTATGATGAAGAAGCTCCCCTTTTAACCTTATAAACAGAGGTGAATCCAGGAAAGTGATAGTCCCAATTATAGGATTAGTGTTTTTTTTTTTAGTTTAGTTGGATGATATGTTGTGGCTTCACTTTCTTATTTTGATTTGTTGAAAATGGTTTTTTATATGGGTTTAGCAGACTCCTTATGAAAAATATCATTTCTTTATATAGGGAGATCCTTATTTTCCTAAACATGAGAAGAATATGATCAATACTAGATTGAGGAAAAATGAAAAATTGGAGAAGGAGAACAGTGAAATTGTAAAGAGTGGCGATTGATGAAAGTTAGGAAGTTGTTTGTATGAGGTGTTGATTTTCCCTTTATAGGTATCCTAGTGTTTTCTTCTGGGTTGGCTATGAAAAAATAATGATTTCTCTCTAGTCTAGGCGCAATTATTTTGCTTAAAATGTAATGTAGGTTTAGGTTTAACTATTAAGAACCAGTTCATTCTACTTTAATATCTCCCTACATTATTGACACTGTTTAGCTTTTATGGTAATGAAACTACTATAACATCATGTTATTTAGTGTGTTTATTTGTCCTTTTACATACAAAGATAAAGTGATTACGTAGAATAAATACATATCAGAATTGTAGCATATAGTTTTTTTTATGCATATGCAACAACATGGTCCATAAAGGTTAAGATTTTGTCTATATTGTTAAATAATCTCTTATATCCTGCAATATATATGGTACAATGGTGTGTGTATATATATATATATATGTCACGACCCGCTCTCGCGAGCCGCGACGGTCCTAGGGCACGGGAGATGCCAATGGCGACCGGCACCCGTAGAACCCAATATCAGACATATCAAACCTATCAATACAATATATATATGTATAAAATCTCTATTCATTCATTATCAATCACAACCTGTCATATATTCTCAATCAACTGTATTAACAATACCCACATGATCATATCAATCATAACATATGTTTTTCCATATCATAGTATCATCATTTGGATACATGTTCATTTCCTAGCTAACCCGTACATACCCATGGAGCAGCTAGATTATGAACACCAAAATACAATTGTTATACAAAATAAGTA
>CANXYC011414844.1:0-10791 GCA_948193065.1 Aleurites moluccanus
CCCCCCCCCCCCCCCCCCCCCCCCCCCCCCCCCCCCCCCCCCCCCCCCCCCCCCCCCCCCCCCCAAGGGTTAAAAAACCAGTGTTCACAGATGCCCCCATCATGGATGTTCATTTCAGATGACATACGTGATGTTAGTGAATCGAGTTATTTTTGTCAATTTGAAACAAAATAAATACTTTTTGATCACACTTTGCAGTGTTTGGAGGTGTGCAGGTATGATCTACCAAGTTTCAGAAAACTTTCTATTTTTCTGATATTTTTCAGTTTCTGTCATTTTTCTTATTTACAGAAGCATCCTAGGTTTGATTTGGGCAAATGATAGCTCTATGAATAGAGAAAAAATAATACCGACACAATGAAATTTTCGGCACTTGATTATGACTTGAACTACTCCGAAAATGTAAATTTCTTTGTTTTTGACCAAGTTGGGACATGATGATCATTTTTGAGATTCTCAAAATCTATAAATAAGGAGGGGGTGAGGCTTTCTCATTCCTTTCACTCTCATTTTCACATCTCTCTCTCTCTCTCTAACCTTTCTCTAAAATTCTTCATTCTCTCTTGATGGCTTTAAGTTTTGGAAGTGCTACTAGCAATAGGGGACACCGTAGCTATGAGTCCCCGCGGAACAATAATGACCTGGAGAATTTGTTGCAGGAGCCGGAACATCATGTTTCCTAGGATGACAAAATCGAGGTATTTTTCAACCTTTTATTTTTTGCAAATCTTTGTTGAGTGAATTTCTTTTTCTTGAAAGAATTTAAAATATTGAAAAAAAAGAGAATTTATTTATTTTATATTTTATACCAAAATGCTTTGTTTTGATCTATAAGACTGGTTTATTATGTAGATTTATTACTTGTTTTGTTACTGAATTTACTTAATAAAATATAAAATATAGGGTGTGGATAATTCGTAAACATATATAGCTTTGTATAACCTTTTCTTCAAAACTTCATTTATTTTCCCCATATTCCCTATAACTCGAATAGGAATCAACACCGATACTTGCCATTTTTAAGTAAAAAGTAAACATCCACGTCAAGCTATCATGCTAGGAACAAGGGTGTTAGATCAAACTTAGCTTATCTGGTTGATGCTCTATCAGCTGAAACTTCGATAATTCCCCTGTTAGAGCCCACTGGTTTTGTATCTTTCCTAAAGGTCAAAAAAAACCTTAAGAGCAATGTAGCCTTCATCAAGGCATTGGCTAAGTGGTGGCGGGACATTACCAACACTTTTCATTTTCCATGCGGGGATATGACAGTTATTCCTCTACATCTGTCAATGTTGACTGCCTACGCTTTGGGACCCATCATTTGTATCTTTGCTCTAATTGGAGGACCACCTTCACTACTGAAGATATGATATAGCTTATAGGTCAGGACCCATATTGGGATCGCATATCAATGCCTCGCACTTGGCTTTAGGCTCGGCTGAGAGAGATAGAGCCATTTACCGATATGATATTTGATACTGTGGCTGTGGCTAGACTAATGATATTGATTCTGGCAGGATGCACATTTGGCCATACCCATCATAACACTGTTAATTTGAACATTCTGCCAAGCTTAATATACATTACTATGCTGGTTGAATATAATCGGGCTGGCGCTATCCTAAGCACCATGTATCAAGAGATGTGTGACTTATCTCAGGGAGCTTTTAACTCTTATGAAGGGACTCATTTTATCTAGGAGGTATGCTCTCTGCATCCTTTATTTAATTTAAACTAGAAGGCACTTTCTGCACAGGAGGTACTCTCTGCACCTGTTATTTAATTTGAACTAGGAGGTACTCTCTGCATCTTCTCTGAACTTCTGCGTAGTCTTTCTGACTTTCTGTCTTTAATGCTTGAATCAGGTATGGGCTTATGAGTACTTTTCGATGCTTGCCCCCCCCCACCCTTAGCAATCCTAGGCTGGATGTCTTTCTGGCTGGTATCCGACGGAACAAAGAATATTGGACTAGCTCTGGTGTGCATGAATTTGAGACTATTCGAGCAGTTTTTGGCAGCCTCGACACTTTCCAGGTATTTTTTACTTTATCTCACTCACATTTCCTAGTTTGACTTACAATAATCATTTTGTATGTTGTGACAAAACCTTATATCGATAGGATGCTGCTGATGCCAGTATAACTTGACCCAAGTGCTATACTCGCTTGTTCCTGACTGTTGCTTCACTCTCCACATTACAAGTTTTACTACTTAGGAGAGAGAGTCAGAGTCTATACTATTGGTAGGTGGGTAGTTCCAGCATGTCCACCTGTTGATATGAGGTGGAATATGGACATCCATGCTCCTGACGAGGCTTATACTTGTCTTCCCATTCATCTATATATGACCCATCAGGATAACTATATGATATTTTGTCGTACCCCTCTGATGGGACCTGCTGGTGATCCATGTCGACGATTGGAATGCTCATCTGACACTGCTGGTCCTGCTGCTATTAGGCCAAGTCAGGCTCAAAGTGTAGTACATCAAGAAATCCTTCTTTGGCTAATCCCAATGTTACTTTTGAGACATGAACTGATTCTGGTTGGGTCCCCTTAGGCCCTAATTATTGGTTTTCTGAAGATATTTTTTACACTAAATCACATGGTGAGATGCAGACATATCATCTTTCAGATGCGGTCCAACCCCTTGCACCAGACTTCCCTGATAACCCTGAGGCATGTTCATGCTTTTTCTCTGGGCTTTGCTTTAAAAAATGATCCGCATTTAAGCCTTTGATATCTTTTTTTCTACAAATTACTCCAATGTGGGCCCGTAACAACTACAGAGTGGGACCTAAAATAGAGCTAGCTTTGTCGGGTATTCTGACCCGACTTGAGTTCCAGACTAACCAATCTCATCTACTAGAGGACCCCATCAATGCTGTCAGAGACACTAGTGGCTCATCTGAGCTTCTTTATTTTTTCTCTTGCTCTGTTTTGTTTATTTCTGAACTATGATATATGGATGATGTTTGATGTATGCATGATGCATGAATTTTATGATGCTCTTTTAGACTTCCCATGTTATGAATGCAAACTAAAAATGCTATGAAATGCTATAAAAAATGAAATCAAATGTATTAAAATGTCAATAAAACTTTTTGGAAATGTCCTAAAATGCCCCCAAAACCCCAAATTTTAAAAAAAAGTTCAAATTTCCAGAAAATCTCACATAAAAGGGTTCGCTGCCACTGGATTGAAGTGGCGGTGCCGCCCTAGCACATTCTAGGGGCATGGTGGTGCCACCACCATGAGGTGGTAATGCCGTCATGTGCTTGTGGCTGTGCTGCCCTCCTTGGATGGTGGCACCACGCCGGATTTGCGTGCCCTAGCCTGTGACACATTTTTCTATAAAAGGGGTCTCTTCCTTCTTAAAAAGTTGCTTTGACTTCATTTGATGCTTCTTAGCACTTTCTTTTGTCTATTGTTTTTTATTTCACTCAAAATTTCTTCCATAAAACCTTACTACAACCACCATATGTTTTTGTGGACAAAGAACCTAGACAAGGTTGAGAAAATTAATCTGGGCAAGTATGGGGTCAATTCTGTTCTGACTCTGAGGGGTGTGAAACTAGATTGGGATTTTCTGAAGTCTTGTCTCAGGCTTTGGGATCCTATGGACCACATGCTCCAATTTGGAGCAGGCATGGAGGAAATGTGTCCTACTTTTGAGGAATTCAGTGTTATCTTTGGAAGTAATCCGAATGCTGCTTTAGCTGTCATTCTTTCAGGAGTTTCCTAGGAATGAAACATGAGCTTGTTAGCTCTATGGTCGTGGAAGATCATATCAACCTGGCTACAGTTATGGCTGAGTTTCAATATCCAGAAGATTCAGGGGATAAGGTGAGATAGAAACACATAATGACATCCTTAGTTATGTGTTTGACCACTGGATGCCTATTCTTCAGCTCACCTGGTTGGGGAGACATTTGAGTAGTGGAGATGATTGCTTAGATGGAGTGAGTTTACACTATCGTCGATCTAATTTTAGTAGAGACTTTGCAGAGCTTGGATGGAAATTATAGAGTTGAGGGGCCTTGGTCTGTTAGCCCTGTCATTTTGGAGGTAAAAACATCCTTATACTTCCTTTTTTTTTTTCTTTTAAATTCCTTTTTCCAACCCCCTTATTTCTTTTCAGGTTTGGCTTAAGGATCACCTACATATGGTGGATCCCCTAGATAGGATGCCATATTCAACTATACAATATCACATACGGAGGACTCAGATTCATTTTGACACAAAAAAGGAATGGACCGCCTGGATTTTAGAACTGAATTCTAAAGATCTACTTTGGCATTGCTCTTGGTACGGGATTGACTCATTCATCATAATGAGTTATGGGTATAAGATGGTTTACTTGCTGGGCATTTCTATGACCTTATTCTATCAAAGCACTAGAATCTTGAGGCAGATGGGTGAGCCAAAGGACAACCCACCAGATGAAGCTGTTTTTCCTACATCTCTGATTACCGGTCCTGTTTACCAGGCCATAATGAATGGCTGGAGGCGGTCTATGCATTTTGGTCATCCAGCTGGCTTATCAGGCAAACTGGAGGATTATGATTCTTGGTTCATCATGGAGGTTTGGCCTATTGAGAGGATCAGGCGAGTAGCTTTGATTACAGAGTTGGAAGTAGACATAGAGACTAGGGATATTGAAACAGACATGACAACGGGACCAGAAGAAACTACTGCGACCAAAGATGAGTTGGAGGTAAAGGTTGAACCAGATATACTTATGACAAAAGATGAAAACTCTGATGACTCAAAGGATATTGATCCTAGGAGAAAACGAGCTTAGACTATGTATTCCATCTTTATGTTATATTTAGAATTTTGAATTTCATTTATGTTGAAACTATGGAATTCTTTTTGAATCAAATAAGATGGAATTTTTATTATTTTGACATTGGCAGACGAGACTAAACAAAGTTTGATGAAACTGGATTAAAAAGACTGGACTATGACTAATAAAATCTAATTTAAAACAAGGCATTTATTTTTATTTTATATATATATATTTTATTTATATATTTTCTTCTCTTTTTTTTTATTTGCTCTAATTTTTACCCGTGCTTCCGGGTTTTCAACTCGCCGAGCTGCTCTAATTTTTATCTAGGTCGCCTTATTTAGGTTTTCAACTTAATGAGCATAAGTCAATTAATCTGGGCATAAAAATGATAATTTTATTATGCTTTGGACCGTACCCAAAGCGAGCTGCCTACGTATCTCTATTTGCACTTTTTTTTACATATCAAAATTTTCTTTTGGGAGAATCAGGTCCTCGTAGTTCTATTCACACAATGCATCATGAAATGGAAATTACACTAAGTACCTTTTCAATTGATCAAGATTACAAGGATTCAAAAATTCATTCTCATCCAAATCCATGAGTATGACACCTCCGCCGGACAAGATCTTTTTGAGCATATATGGGCTAGCCCAATTTTGTTTGAACTTCCTTTTTCGATTATGAATAGGAGTTCTGATTTCTTTTAATATCAAAATGCCTTCTTCCAATCCCCTGTTAGTTACCTTTTTATTGAAATGTCGGGCAAGTATTTGCTGATAACTTTGTATATCATAGAGCGCATCCATCCTTTTTTCATCAATAACATTGAACTGGTCATGATATCCCTTAATCCACTCCGCTTCACTAAGCTGATTCTCCTGCATAACCCTTGTCGAGCGAATTTGCACCTTAACATTGACTCCATCCCATATACCAAAGAATACGGTGTTGTCCATATTGGTGTGCGAATGGAGGTCCGATACCCATATAATGCAAATGGAAGGCATTTCATGGCAGTTTCTATGGTTGGTGATCATCTTTTGCATAATAGTCTTAATTGTTTTGTTCGCTGCCTCGATTGCCCCATTAGTTTGAGGGCGATAGGGTGAAGATTGATGATGCTGAATCTTTTCCCTCTCAAGAAGACTTGTTACTTCTTTTTGGAAATGAAAGCCATTATCCGTGATGATCTCAAAAGGAAATCCAAAAAGACAAATGATGTTGGTTTGGATAAAGTGTGCTACCTTTTTAGAATTCAACATATGGTAAAAGGCTGCTTCCACCCACTTCGTGAAGTAATCTATTGCCCGTTCGAAGATTTAGGACTTATGCACCCTATGAAATCAATACCCCATGTAGCAAAAGGCCAGGGAGTTGCAATCAGGTGCAATAGGAGAAGAGGTCACTTTTGGAGCTTGGCAAATATCTGGCATTTGTGACATCTCTGTTCAATCTTAGCACAATCTTCGTTCACTGTGAGCCAAAAATATCCAAGATTCATGATTTCTAGCCAATGCAAAACCATTCATGTGTGGGCCTTCCTTGCTGCTATGTACCCATTCCATGATTTGCTGAGCTTCCTTTTCTGTCACACACCTGAGGTGGATGTTATCCCATGCTCTCCTATACAACACATCACCATTTGGTACGAAATTACTATCAAATTGCCTCAGGGTCCTCCGATCTGATTTAGATTCCCCTTCCTGATACTGGTCATTTTTCAAAAAAATGAATATGTCCCAGTACTATGGCTTACCATCGGCTAACTGAATTTGCATACATGTTGTATCATATCCCGGTTGCCTTTGAACTTCAATAACAGGACGTACAATCTCATTACCTATCATGTCTATCATAGAGATTAGGATTGCCAAAGAATAAACGAACTGATTCTTAGCTAAAGGTAGATAATGGAAAGATAATTCATGAAAATTTTTTGCTAGATCAAAAAAGAGTTGATAGTAAGGAACTAAATGCTCTTCTTTTATTCTCCATTTACCAAGAGCTTTTGAGACAATCTAATTATAGTTCCCATAGACCTCTAGGTAATTAATCCTCATGTTGGTGGCAACCTCTAAACCACATATGCAAGCTTCATATTTTGTTTTATTGTTCGTCACCTCAAAGGATAACTTAATGGCAATGGGTAAATAATACCTATTTAGTGTGACAAGTGCTATTCCATCGCCATAACCCTTGATGTTGGCTGCTCCATCAAAATATAACTTCCAAACTTCAAGTTCCAGCTCCATGATATCCTCATATGGAAACTCGGGTTCGTATGGTTCATCATCTACTGGGGTAGCAGCTAATTGGTCAGCTATCACACTTCATTTGATAGCTTTCCTTGGAACATATTTGAGATCGAAAACTGCTATAACCGCCAACCATCGTGCCATTTTGCTGTCAAGAATTGGCCTTCCCATAAGGAATTTTAAGGGGCTCTTGTCAGCGAGGACATGCATAGTGTATGAACCCAAATAATGTTACAGCTTATGGCATACCCAAACCAAGACGATACATGAATGCTCAATCTGATTGTACTTGAATTTATGGGCAAGCATGTGCTTACTCAAATAATAGATGGCATTTTCCTTATGTGAATCCAGAGCATTTTGAGTGAGCATTGCCCTCATAGCTTCTTTAGTTATAGAGAGGTATAACAATAAGGGTTTAGCAGGCATTAGTGGTTACAAGACAAGAGGATTTAGCAAGTATTGCTTGATCTTTTCAAAAGCTTGCTGACATTCATCATTCCATTCCTTAGAAGCTTCTTTCTTCAATAATTTAAAGATGGGCCCACAAATGTCAGCCAATTGGGAAATGAACCGACTGATGTACTATAAGCGTCCTATAAATCCCCTAATCTCTTTCTCTATTCTTGGGGCTGACATCTCCAAAATGGCTCTTGATGTGGTTGGGTCTACTTCTATCCCCTTTTTGCTCACCATATGTCCCAAGAACAAACCTAAGGATGCACCAAAAACACACTTAGCAGAATTCAACTTCAGATTGTACTGTCTCAACCTAAGGAAGAAATGCCTTAATGCATCTATGTGTCCTTCTGTCATTTGGGACTTGATAAACATGTCATCAACATATACTTCCATATCCTTGTGAATCATGTCATGAAAGATAGTTGTATCCATTCTCTGATATCTTACCCTAACATTTTTAAACTAAAAGATATGACCTTGTAGTAATAGGTGCCCTATTATGTCACAAAGGTTGTCTTTTCCTTGTCAGGTGGATAAACTTATATATGATTATACCCCACATATAAATCAGTCAAGGAAACTACTTCAAATCCGACCATGTGGTCAACCAATAAGTCTATGTGAGGTAAAGGAAAATCATCTTTTGGACAGGCTTTGTTCATATCCCTATAATCCACACACATTCTTGCCTTCCCATCCTTTTTGGGCACATGCACTGTGTTGGCTAGCCATGAAGTATAGGTGACAGGTTTAATGAAACCGTTCTTTAATAACTTAGCAACTTCCTTTTTGATCTTGAGAGACCATTCGACCTTCATCGTCTGCAACTTATGTTTTACAGGGTTTACATCCTTAGAGGTCGAAATCTTATGGACTGCTATGCTTGGATTGATACCCATCATGTCTTCAGGTTCCAAAGCGAAATGATCTAAAAACTTTTGAACTGCCTTGAATAAATAAGCCTTATCATAAAATGATGATGCAATGAATGTGATTTTTAGTTTATCATTTGTGCCCATATTTATTGACTCTTTATTTTGTTCTTTTATTTCTTTTTCTTTTGATGCCTCATTTAAATTGGATTCTTGAAGAAGGAAAGAAGACTCAGGGATATAAGAGGAAAATTGAAAGTTTTATTGCTAACAAATGTTTCATCCTCGTGGACTACATCAAAATTGAAAGAAGGACCAGGGAGATCCTTTACAGACTTTACAGAGGAACAAGAAGAAATGAAATCAACAGATTCAGACTCAGACTCGGTCAGGAAAGAAAATATCTCATCAAGGCCGAGAAGCTTCTCAATGTGCCAATTATTAGGTGTAACCAAGGTTGGATGGGTGAGTTTGGTGGGGTCTAATTCCACTTTACTTATAATCATGAGGACCTGCTCAAAGAGAGTAGCCTTTATATTTTCCTCCCAATCTTGTTCTAATACATAGATGGGCTCGCAATCCTCCAAATTGAGCTTGATATCAAAGAAAATTTCAAATCCTAGGATTAACTTTTTAGTTATAGGGTAAAACCATTGTTTAGCAAAACCAAAAAAAGGAAAGTCCTCCCCTTCTTTTACAAAAAATCCATTCAAGGTTTGAAAAAGGAGCGCATCTGCCAGTCAAAGGTCTCACCTTTCCTCTTAGCCTCGATTCTCCTTTTAGCTTTTATTTCAACCTCCTCCAAATCCTCTTTGGTAGGTTTATAACTAAGTCCAAAAGGTGGGTTGACTACTGGATACTCCTTGAAAGAGGTTATCCCCTACTGGTTCCTCCCAAGACCTAAATCGGGGAAATAATTCATTTTAACTGTTTACCTTCTTTTTGTTCAATACAGTGGATGGTGTCAAAATAGAAACTGGACAAAGTGACAATGTTCAATTCAGGCTGAATTCCCAAAATAGGTGAAGAGATAGGAACCTCGCTTTTACCATGTATGTCACCCTTGATAGTGACCACAATAGTCCTATGAGGCATTTTAAGCTTTTGATGCAAGAAGGATGGGACTGCTCTTGCCCTATGGATCCAGGGTCTTCCAAGGAGGAGATTGAAACAAGTAGGCACATCAATCATTTGGAAGGGGACTGAAGTAGTAATTGGCCTAATTATCACATCAAGAGTTGCTACACCCAAAATTTCTCTCTTGGTATTATCATATGCCTTCACAATTTGATCGAAGGGGGTAAAATCTTTGACTTTAAGGCTCAAACAACTTGCAACTTTCAATGGGCACACATTCAAGGCCGACCTATTATCAATCAAAACCATTTGAACTGTTTTTCCTTGGGTCATCACAGTTATGTACAGTGCATGGTTGTGATTTTCTCCTTCTTTTGGTAAATCGTGATTAGTGAAGGAGATAGAAGACACCTTGGTTTAGTTAGTGAGTGAGGCAACCAAAGTTTATGGAGAAATGTTCATTGGGGTATGACATTAATTCAATGCCTTGCAAAGAGCTTGGCGATGTGGGAATGATGACTTGATGAGACTCCAAATGAAGATGTTGGCTTGGGTTTTCTTCAACTATTTGAGGATAGCATCCTCTTCAGGTTCATTACTTATTTTCTCCATAGGAGGGGGAATACGCTGGATAGGCTGTTGGATTGATGAACTCGGCTGATATAGCCTCCCATTCCGAGTTATCGCATCTATCTCCTCCATAAAGTCATTAAGGTCCCAGACACAACAGAAGTGATCATTTGATCGAATCAAAGAGATTAGATCAGTTTTTTCAATGGAGGACTGAAGGAGATTAACATTGGCTTGATGGCTCGGGAGAGGGTTGATGGTGATGTTAGGTCTTGCCTTTGGCCGAATAATATCACCACTATCCACCAGGTCTTGAATCTTATGCCTCAAGGTTTTGCACATGTCTTTTCTGTGCCCTGTACCTTAATGATACTCACAATATTCATTTACATTCCAATTTTTGGGCAAAGGGTTTGGTGGTGCCCTAGGTTCTGGAGGTTCGAGCAGATTTGACTCCAAAGCTTTCTTGTACACTGTAACACCTTAGCCTAAACCCTGATAGGGACCTTTAGAGAAATTATTTTCCTTTCTTTATGATGTGTTAATATGATATGTGAATGCATGGAATATATATTTATGCATGTTATATGACCTATTTTTTTTAGGCCTAGAATTGGTTTGAAGTCAGTTAGGACTCAATCAGGTAAGTTTGGAATTTTTGGTAATCGGGGGACTAAAGTGTAATTTTGCAATTTTTCGAGGTTTTATAAATTTATCAGTATATTTGAGTAAAGGAAAGAATAAAAGTGAATGTAAATGGT
>CANXYC011415344.1:0-94811 GCA_948193065.1 Aleurites moluccanus
TAATATAGCAATGTATGAAAGACTTGATATGCACTTAATGGATGTAGTCACAACTTACCTATATGACTCAATTGATAATGATATGAAAATCCCTGAAGGATTTAAAATGCTAGAAAAATATAATTTAAATTCTCGAGAAATGTATTCAATTAAATTACAAAAATCTTTGTATGAATTAAAATAATTTGGGCCCATATGGTAAAATCGTTTTAGTGAATACTTGTTCAAAATATAATATAAAAACAATACTATAGAGAAATTTGTATATGAATTTGCCATAATTATTGTATATATTGATGATTTGAATATTATTGAAATTTCTAAAGAACTTCCAAAAATAATATATTGTTTGAAAAAAGAATTTGAGATGAATTATTTTGAAAAAATAAAATTATGTCTCAATTACAAATTGAATATTTAGCAAAATAAATTTTTATTTATCAGTTAACTTATATACAAAAAGTTCATTTATAATTTTATATACAAAACACATTCATTAAATAGTTCAATAGTTGTTCGGTCGCTTAATTTGAATAAGAACTCTTTTCAATTAGAGAAGATAATAAAGAAATTTTTGGTCCTCAAATACCATATCTTATACAATAGACGCACTAATATATAATAAAAGAATAGTAAAATTGGTGTTCAATAAATTTGTTCAAGTGACAATCTAACAAATTTGTTCACTAAGATATTACATACTGCAACATTTAAAAAATTAGTTAATAGTATTGAAATGTGACGTCTTAAAAATTTTCAGTGATATTACAAATAAGGAGAATTTAATACTGTACTCTTTTTCCCTTAACCAAAGATTTTGTCCTATTGAGTTTTCCTGATAAGGTTTTTAATGAGACAGTATACCATTTGCAATGGGGGAATATTATACTCTTTTTTCTTTACTAGTTTTTTTTTTTCCACTGGGTTTTTATTAGTAAGGTTTTAATGAGATATATTCTTTGTAAAGATGGACATCCAAGGAGGAGTGTTATAAATATATAGGTAAATGTGGATGTCCATTCATCTATCCCACTACTCATAAGTTTTTGTAATGAAATTTAATTTTATAACACTATTTATATTATAATTTATGATTGATTTATATATATTATAATCTATGATAAAGATGAACTCTATAAATAGGAGTTCATATTACTTTGTAATACATACTAATAAGATAATATAAATCTCCATCTTTTACATTCTTATTCTTATTCTTATTGTTCTTATCTTTTTTTTTGTTTATTTTTCATAATAAATATTAATTTTTTAAAATAAAAGGTAAAAGTATTAATTACATTAAATTCTATAAATTAAATAGTAATTTGCCATTTAAAATATGAAAAAAATGACACCGAAATAACCAAGAAAAGAATGTTCGTGAATCCAATTATTGTCGTTTACATATTAGTACATTTGCTCTTTGACGCAATTAAGACACCCAGATCCATGAAATAAGTGGACGAGAAAAAAAAAAAAAAAAAAAAAAAGAAGTTTGAAGAGCAAAGATACAAACTAATACTATAACTTTGCATGAAAAAGAAGAATCTAATAAGCAGCAACCTTTCACCCTGGAAAAAAAAACAATAACCATGTTTTTTAATTGGTAATATAAAAAAAGTGCTCTTGAGACTCTGCTGTAGCCATTGTTGTTATCTCCAAAAGATATAAGGATTTCATTGTCAGTCATTCCACGATAGCCGTCACATCTGTATCATAAGACATGTTGCGACTGATCAAATGAAATTTGTGTTCTTTCCTCTTCTTCTGCTTCAGCCAAATGAATCTCGACCTCAACTATGTTATCGAGGGGCAAGAGAACCCTAGATCTGAAAGCTTTGCGTTTAATTTTTAGATGCCTTTTTATTTTTTCTTTTATATACATATTTTTTAAAAAGTTAACTACCATATCAATTAATGAAAATCCATATGACATTCTTGTCCGATTAAAAAAATAAAGAAGTAGAGTCTACATGAGTTACTCCATCCAACACTGTCTGTGTCTAAAAAATATAAACCCTATAATGCTAACGGAGCAAATCTCTAACTCATTTTTTATCAAAAGAACAAATTTCACATACTCTAAATATAAAAAGGGCAAACTATATGATATTATTTTGTGCTTATCTCTAAAATTATATTATATATATACATGCGTGCATGCTTTTTAAAAATTCTATTACTTGAAAAGGTTGAAATTATAATAGGGGCTGGATCCACAAAATTATTATCATTAATATTATTCTAAGCATCAGTTATTAGATTTTTTAATTTCTCAATTTAAAATTTAACTTCAAATAACAATATATAATTATCAAAATATAAATATATCAAATAATTATAAAGTTGATGCATGATAATTGTATTTAATAATATTGTATTATTATATATTAATTAATGTTATCTTAGTAATAAAAATTTATTGATTGATTAATCTTTTCATTTAATTAATTTATAAAATTGAAATTAATTAATATTAAATCAAATTATAAATTAATAAGATGATAAGATATGATGAAACCTTTCTCTCAATTTTAAGATATAAATACATATAATTCTCTTCATTTCTAACAATCATTTAACTAATTATGTAATACTCTAAATTTTAACACGAGTTTAAACTCTTTGGAAGATTTCGAATTTGAATTTCTTTTTTTTTTTTTTTTTAGTCGTTGGACCAAACAAATAATATTATGATTTTTTCCCATAAAATAGAATAATAGAATTCAACAAGTATTTCCCGGGAATGTAAATGGATAACGACTCGATTTTTTTTTCGAAGATAAACTCATTCAGATATCAGAGTCTATCCTCAAGATTCAATTCTTTTCCTAACGAGTATCTATGACTTGTGATTAACAATTTTGGACTATATCTCCGATTTTGGATTAAATTTGTAGAGTTAGAGCAAAAAATGTTACCGTTTCCAACTTCAAATTCCAACTCAGTTCTATGTGTATGCCGCGCAATATTGAGTGGATTTTTCTGTCCTTTTTTCTCTCTATGTGGTAGTGTATATATAGTAGCTTTGTTGTTCCATTTGAATTCAGAGTTCTTTTTTTTTTGGTTTAGTACACAGAAGAAAAATGAAGGTGTATGTGTTTTTTAAAGTCTGGATTGTGCTATTGCTATGTGTTTGTGCTATGGGTAAGGAATGTACAAATTTTATTTCAAACAAGAAATTAAATTTTGAAATATCATCATCCAAGAATGTAACTTGGAAGCAGGAAATTCTTGCTCAATACAATTTGAAATCAGTATATGAGAAACCAAGAAAGGCATCCAATTCAAAACAATATGAATTGAATTGGAAAAAGATTTCTAATCAAATCAGCAATGCTGTCAAGTTCAATGCCCCTCAAGGTCTCCTCAAGGAAGTTTCATTGCATGATGTTATATTGGTTTCAGATTCTCTCCATTGGAGAGCACAACAGACAACTTTAGAATACCTATTGATGCTGGATGTTGATAGCTTAGTTTGGAGCTTTAGGAAAACAGCAGGGTTGCCGACGCCAGGCAGGCCATATTCTAACTGGGAGGCTCCATATAGTGAGCTCCGGGGTCATTTTGTAGGTTAGTTTGATTTCAAATTCTTGTTGATCATAACTTTAGAATCAATCATTAATCCCCCCTTAATATTATTGTTTTTGTCATCTTGCAGGGCATTACCTGAGCGCCTCAGCAAAAATGTGGGCTAGCACTCACAATAAAACTCTCCAACACAAAATGTCTGCTTTAGTTTCTGCTCTTTCTGCTTGTCAGCAGAAAATGGGTACAGGGTATCTTTCTGCTTTTCCTTCTGAACAATTTGACCGTTATGAAGCTGTAGTATATGTATGGGCTCCATATTACACCATTCATAAGGTAAATCCCACTTTAATTATTTCAATCCACTAAAGTTTCAATCTTGCAAAAAGTTAGAAATGATTTGTGTTTTAATTGCTTGCTTGAACAGATCTTGCAAGGTCTTTTGGATCAACATACAATTGCTGAAGATCCTCAAGCTCTGAGAATGGCTACATGGATGGTTGAGTACTTTTACAATCGTGTTCAAAATGTTATTCTACAGCAGAGTTTATCAAAGCACTATGAAGCCCTTAATGAGGAAGTTGGTGGGATGAATGATGTCCTTTACCAATTATACACCATAACAGTATGTGAAATTATCTATAAACTTTTCCATTAGTTTCTCTCCTTCTTAACAAGATTAGTTTTATTTGGAATACTTATATCAGCTGATACTAGTGTCTATTACTGTGTACAGAGAGATCCAAAGCATTTACTGTTGGCTCACCTTTTTGACAAGCCTTGCTTTCTAGGGGAGCTTGCAGTACAGGTAGAAATTGACATTCAGAACTGGTTTTTATCTAATTATTTCTACACTTCTACTGCCTTTTGATGTTATTTGAAAATTTTTATAATAAAATGGAGACTTCGTTATCAGAAGGATTAGGAAATGCTATCTCCAGTGTTAAATTATTAAATTCTTGATACCTTTTTTCGTTTTGTTCTACTTTAATATTAGGCTAATGATATATCCGATTTCCATTCCAATACGCATATCCCTCTTGTCATTGGATCACAAATGCGGTATGAAATCACAGGTGATCCTGTTCATAAGGTAAATTGCTTTCCACGGATCATGTGTTATTTGAGCTGCCATTCTCAACAGAACCTGACAGCACTTCAATTTTTGTGTTTGCAACAGATAATAGCAACACACTTCATGGACATTGTTAACTCTTCACACAGTTTCGCAACAGGAGGAACATCGATATATGAACACTGGTGTTGATATTATGCAACCTCTTAAATTATAATTTTTGTTTATTCTGCAGAAATAAGCTCTGGTTCTAATTTTTTATTCTCTCAACTCATGAGCAGGAAAGAGCCAAGTCGTCTAGCAAGCTATTTAAATCCGGTGAATGAGGAATCATGCACCACTTATAACATGCTGAAGGTATGTTTATGACAATTTTTTCATTCAAATGGAAATGGATTTTTCCATAACATCACCAATAATTTACTTTGTAGGTCTCTCGCAACCTGTTTAGATGGACTAAAGAAATGGCATACGCAGACCATTATGAACGTGCCTTGACAAATGGTGTACTAAGTATTCTAAAAGAAAATGAGCCTGGAGTGATGATTTACTTTCTTCCACTTGGTCCTGGAAATACCAAAGCTGTAAGCCCGTTTGGTTGGGGAACACCTTTTGACTCTTTTTGGTGCTGCTATGGCACAGGTGAGGGTTAGCTGCCTCTTTACAGCTTATAACTTCATTAAAAATTGACCTTTACTAATCCCTTTGATACGTGTTCACTTCCTCAATCATTTGATTGTTTTTCATTTTTGCTTCTGTAGCAATTGAATCATTTGCAAAATTGGGAGATTCCATTTATTTTGAAGAGGAAGGAGAAGTCCCAGCTCTTTACATCATCCAATATATATCAAGCTCTCTTAATTGGAGTTCTGGACAGATTTTTATTAATCAGAAAGTTGACCCTGTTGTTTCTTGGGATCCTTACCTTAGAGTAACAATAACTACTTCAACTCTGCAACATTTAAAGGTTTTCTTCTGTTTCCTCTTTATTAGTTGTAAAAATGGGAGGGGAAATATATAAAAGGATGCAACCAAACGAACTTTTGCTAAATATTCTATCCAAATTATTGTCCTTTTTTCATCATTGTTCATTATCATCTATCAATGTCAGGGGGGAAGTAAAAAAACCTTGAAATTGCGGATACCAATCTGGACACGTTTACATGGTGCTAAGGCTGTAATAAACAGTGAAAGTCTGCAACTACCAGCCCCAGGTGTGAAAAATATTTGTTTGATTAGAATGGCAAGTTTCCAATGCCAAAACATTTTCAATAGTCAGTCATTTTTTACCTTCCTACAATAATCTTGGAGCAGAAAATCGAGTTTCTTGATCTTTCATTCTTCAATGCAGGCAATTTCCTATCAATCACTAGACAATGGGGCCCTAATGACAATCTAACCCTTCAGTTTCCCATTGATCTGAGACTAGAGGCAATTAAAGGTATATAAATGTGCACACAAGTGCACATGCCAAAGCTCAGCATACTCAATTCTACAACTGAATATGTAAGAAACTAACAAAATCATTTGCCTTTAAATTCAGATGACAGGCCTGAATATGCCTCTATTATGGCTATACTTTACGGTCCTTATCTGCTTGCGGGGCACAGCACTGGTGACTGGGACATAATAACTGGGTCTGCTAGTTCCATTTCAGATTGGATAACTCCAGTTCCTTCTTCTTATAATGATCATCTGGTTTCTTTTTCCCAACAATATGGAAACTCCACTTATTTCTTGATGAACACAAACAATTCACTTATAATGGGAGATTTTCCTCAACCTGGCAATAATTCTGCTCTTCAGGCCACTTTCAGGCTCATATTTACTAACCAGTCTTCTTCAAAGTTCTCATCTATCAAGAATGCCGTTGGCCAGTCTGTCATGCTAGAACCATTTGATTATCCAGGAATGCTTGTAGTGCTTCAAGGAACAAACAATACACTTGTGGTTGGAAACTTGGGCTCTTTTCTCTTCCATTTGGTTGCAGGATTGGATAGAAAGAAAGGAACTGTATCTTTGGAGTCAGAAAGATTTGAGGGTTGTTTTGTCTATGGCGGTGTGAATAACAATTCAGGAGAAAGCATGGAGCTCAAATGCGATTTGGATATATCAAATGCCACTCATACTCGAGCAGCCAGCTTTGTAATGGAAAAGGGAATGAGCATGTACCATCCTATAAGTTTTGTGGCAAAAGGAGCAGCGAGGAGTTATCTATTGGAACCATTACTAAGCTATAAAAATGAGACCTACACTGCATATTTCAACATTCAAGCTTAACTAGTTTGTGCTGATATGATAAGGCTTTAAGGCCTCAGTTGACAATGTAAATAGTTCTAGCAGGAACAAATTGGAAAACGGGATGAATAATAATTATATCATTTTGTTCATATAATCTTAATTTATTGCAATTGCTAATTTCATCATAATTGTCTCTTTTGTTTAGGCAAGTATTTTCCTGAAAGCAAAGGTTTATTGCTTGAAATTACGTTATGATACTGAATTAAGAAAAAAAAATGTACATCTAAAGAGAGATATTGCTTGCATTTGATTCAAACTACAGGAAGCATAGAGAATAATAAGGAAAACATGTAATAAATTAGACCATTTCTAGAATGGAATATACTGTTTGTATGATAGTGAGGATGAGGAGAAAGCAGCTGCAATAACAGAGATAATAACCCATGGATTATTGAAATACTGTTGCCTCAAAGTTGCCTTCCACTTTTGCCTAGGGGTTTTACAGTATTTGTTGAGATCTTTATTTAGACCAGAAAAATGGAAATGGTTGCTTTTAAAGTTTTCTTCACCCAAGTTTTTAAGAAGGTCTGCCACAGCTTGGTTATCCACATCCTCTGGAAGGTTGATAAGGAAATCCATAATGGCAATATAATCGCTCACATAACAATTGTCACAGAAATGCTTGTCATTGCACCATAGCTTGTCAGGAATTTTAGAAAGCTTCAACAAATGCTCAAGAAAAAAGAAGGGAAGCTGATTTTCAAGCAACAATATATCAAGCCTTGTAATATTTATCAACCGCTGTTGATTGAATATCTGATCGTTTCTTTTCCAATTTATGTAAGCAAGTGATATAATTAATCTCACGTGTATTAAATATAAGATGTTGAGTGAACTTATATGATTAGATTCCTTAATTATTTTTAAGAAATGGAAACATATGATTAGGTTTATGATGATAATTTTCACCCTTCCTGTGGCATATCCACTTAATTCAACTCTAATAGGGTAGATAAAACCTACTTTATTTATAAATGAAGTGGGGTGGGTATTAGTATAATTGTCTTGTAAACCGATTTATATATTATTTAAATATATATAAATACATACTAAATTTCTAAAATTCATTTTTACATATATTTATTTATATTATAATTATATTTTTAAGTAAAATATATATAATGACACATTTTATATATATTTATATAAATATATAATATATTTTCTTATAAAAATATAATTATATATATATGAGTATCCGTAATCCAATCCGTACCATTTAATTTCTAAATTCGCCTCGCTTTAATATAAGACGTATAAGATATAAATATATTAAAATTTGTTTTATATCCAACTCATTATCATTCCTAATTAATTTATTAGTAATAAAAAATTTTAGTTGTTAAGTTTATCGTAAACATTTCCATTCATCTTGAATTCTCAAGATTGAAAATGAGCAGTAATAACAAAAGTACTATTTCAACTTTTAATGCTGCTATGATCATACCATACCATCATAATATTGTTGAATATGTATATATATTATACCTAATGAGCATGTGGTGTTCAATTTCATATTCATTCACAATATAACCAAAAATAGATAATATTTGGCTCGAAAAAACTCTTTTCAGTATGATACTTTGATTCACATGACTATTTAGTAACACAATTTGGATCTTGACAAATTCAAATCAGAAAAAATGGGTTTAAATTTAAAAGGATTTCATTTTGGCCTCTTTTTAAATCTAGACTCGAATTAAAGTGAAATAATTTTTAATCGATATATGAATTTGGTTGAAAATTAATTAAAATTAAATTTAGAATCAAATTTGAATTTAAATTTCACTTTCGTTCTAATCAAGCTCGACTAGTCAAACTCAAACTCAACCTACTTGTGAGGTTTTACATATGGGATTTTCCCCTACTTTCCTTTTTTGAAGAATACGTAATAATAAAATTATTTCTTTATTTAATTAACATGTTCATATCTTGCCCGAAAATCTCACTTTTTTTTTTTTTTTTTTTCTTTTAAGCAATTGTTTATTATTATGAAATCCATAAGGAGTATCATTTAATATATTTGTTTTAGCTATGATTTGATTCTGGTCAAGTGAATTAATCAATTGACATATAAGCTTTAACTTCCAATCCAATGAATAAACCATTATTTAATTTGCCTATATATATATATATATATATATATATATATATAATTTATTAATATTAAAAATTATTAAAATGTAATATTTTAAATTAATTAAATAATAATAATTTAAGTATATTAAAAAATATAATTAAAATTCATGTAAAGCATGAGCTCGCAACTAGTATTTTAATTATTAATTATCACAATATGTGCACTTAATTTTTTTTTTATTTGGTACATATGCACTTAGTTTATAATTTGAATGAAACTAATCCACTTCATATAATAAATGAGGTTTTATACCAAATTTTATAAGAAATAGGAGAGAGGAAGAAAAATAATGGATTTATTTTATATCTTTGTTGGTTAGTTAGGCAGCATACAAAATATTGTTAATTTTACTTCTTCTTTTTTTTATTTATCAAATAATTTTGTAACAAATTTCATATACCAACTAATTATTAAGCTTAATAGTATTATTGGATTAACAATTTCAATGGTAGAATATAAAAAGTTAAATATTTTTTATGAATTTTTATTATATATTTTAAAAAAAATAAACTTAATTAATGGTTACATGCATTGAATTTTTTTTAAATCAAATGAGAATTAGCTATTCTACTTCAAGATACGATATTTTTATTTTAATTATTTTTATTTTTCTTTATGGTTAGTACCATGATTGTTAAAATCATATCGGATTGGCCGGTATCATTGTTGTTAAAATCATATTGGATTGGTCGATCGAATAGAAAAAATTAAGAACCGAATTAAGGATTAATTCGGTCAGTTCTATTTATTCGTTTTAAAAAATCAGTTAAAAATCGATGAACCTGCCGGTTAACAGGTGAATCGGTCGAATCAGATTAATTTTTTCAGTTCGAACAGGTTAATTTTTTTAAATTTTTTATTTTTAATCAAAACGACGTTGTTTTTATCAAACAAAAAGGCGCTGTTTTGAGTTAAAAAAAATTAAAATAATTTCAGTAATTTCGTTTTAATTTTACTTGACGTCAAAATTTACACAACGTTAAAATCATGATCATATTATATGTTACCTTATTGCGTCAGTAGATGTTTGAGCAAGTAAATATTCATAACTTACTATATATATAACTTTTGACTTAATATGATTGGATTGACACCATGAAAAATATAATCTTATATAATTTTTTTAATTTAATCATAATTATATTATATTTATTTTCATCGTATATATAATAAATATTAAATTATATATATATATATATATATATACTAATTTTTTCAATTTAACCGATTTCACCTCCATCAAATCTTTAATCATCTTCATTCATCAATTTTTTATACAATACTATTATAAAAATATTGGTCATTACATGGTGTGTAACTCTAATAGTGACAAATAAAAATAAAATATGCCCTGTGTGTCATAGCAGTTGAATTCAATACATTTAAAATAAATAAAAATTAATTATTATATAAGTCATTTGTCAATTCACCCCTACCTAAAATAACTATAAGCTCACTCATTATCTTGTTACATATACACATTGGTTAATTGACTTTACCCAAATTAAGAGAGAGTACTAAAATAATAAATTTACTAAAGTATTTTAAATGATTAAAAAAAAATGTGTACTTTTTAGCAGAATTGTTTAACATGAAAGAAGTATTAGAACTTTAACATATAGCGCTAATCTCTTATCCTATTAAACAAACACTCAACTTCAAACTTTAATCTATATTTACTATTACAATTTTTTCTTTCTTTCAATTTTACTACCTGATATTTGGAAGTTCATTTAATCCCGACTAATTCAAGATTAAGTCGAATAAAATTTATAATTAAGTAAAATTTTTTTAATGTCTAATTTTTTTTTATTCGTAATATTCAAATTTAAAAAATTTGAAATTTTTATTTCCCAAACCAACAGATATTAATTATTTAATATTATTATACTTACAGTTCATTAGTAGGCAGAAATTGTAACATATAACATATAAAATGAATTAATTTGATTTGTAAAAAAAATTATTATTTTTTTATTATTTAAAATTCATTTACTAAATCAAACAATTATATCTATAAATCTGCTAATTTTAATACAAATAATTAATTTTTTATTTATCATAGTATAAAAAATTGATGAACTCAAACGCAAGTAAGGTAAAATATACATGTATGAGAAGTATGAAATGTTAAGGTAAGTAACACTTTTTCTTATAATAATGCCTCACTTGATTATAAACTCATGTAATTAAGGAGTTGAGGGGGCTGATATGCCAAAAACACATTAATTTCTGCTGTGTAGACTTTTTAGAGATCAAAATTTTTTTATAAAATTTCTTAAAAATCATAGTATTTTTTATAATGAATTCAATTACATATTTTTTGTATAAAATAAAAATTAAATGGATTCAAAAAATATAATATAAGCGTATTAAATTTATACCGTTAAAATTTAATGGTTTAGATTTAATATACTTCTAACATATATTTTTAGATCTATTTAATTTTTATTTTGTATAAAAAATATCTCATTAGATTCGTTATAAAAAATACTATAATATTATGATTTTTAAAAAAAAAATTTAAAATTTTTTTGGTCTCTAAAAAACCTACACAGTAGGGACTGATGTGTTTTTGGCACATCAATCCCCATATTAAATTTGGCAAAAAAAAAAATAATAATAATAATTTAATAACTGAATTAATGATATTAATTTTGATGATCTGTTTTGAAGAGCAAACTTTTTCAGTTAGAAGGTCACCAAAAATATTGACCCTTTCCCTTATAGAAGCAAATATTTTTGCTAATTTTCCACACTTAGCAAAGTCTTCTAACCTAAACAACTCAAATGTGCCACGTCATTTTTGGATGCGTCCTTATAGGTCAAACGACTGCGTACCAACCACACCATACTTATTCAACTCAGCATACAATCCATTAATTACAATATCCCACTTAGCTTGGCTTGGCTTGGCTTGGCTTTGGCTCTATATTTTTCTTTTTCAAATCAAAATTAAATTATTAGTTTTCTTTTCCTTTTTTTTTTTTTTGCTATTAAATGGTAATATAAATGAATTTGCTTCATATTTTGTTGATTAGGAATTGATTTCTAAAGTTAAATTATATACAAGATTTTTTCTTTCTTTTTATAAGTCATTTTAATTTCTGATATGAATTGTATGATTTTAATTAATTTAAGATGATTGATTGAATATGATATTTAAAATTGACTTATAATATTATTTTAAGAAAAAAATATTCATTTTCATTTATATTTCATATTATATTAAATTTAACTTTAAATTTCTAATTTAATTATACTATATTATTTTTGTTGAATTTAATAAATTTATCAAAAATAAAAAATATTTTCTTAATGTGATATTAAAAATTAGAAGTCAGGACCATATAAAAAGATTAATGATTTAATTTTAGTTCAATAGTTGCTCATCTTATCTATAATGCAATAAAAATTATTTGTTTGTACAAGAAGAAAAATCTCTTTCCAAAAATCTTATAATTATGTGTACATTAAATTACAAAATGAAATATTCAATTGCTGAATTATTGATTGAATGGTAAAAATTGAATTATATTATGCAAATTATTATTTTTTACTTTAATTTAGATTAATATTATTATTGAGATTTTTTTTAAAAAAAATACATTAAAATATTCATAAGATTTCATTGCATCAAATACACTAAACTACATTCAACTAGTCTAATTCTAAATTCTCTTTCTCTCTCTTTAAATTTTGTCTCTTTCTCTCTCTAACAATGAAATGAATTGCTTCTAATTTTCTAAAAAAAAATTTCTTTCACCAAAATCCTCTGTTACTATTCAATCATATCTCTTTTTTATCTTAATCAGAATGAAATTTTAGGAATGTTTTAATATATTTCTAAAAGGAGAGGAACTCTAATAATATTGATCTAAATTAAGGGATGAAATAGTAATTTATTTATTTTTTAAATGATGAGAAAATATAATTAAATTCAACTTTGCTCTTGAGTCTATGGTGTCTAATCTGGAATAATAGGACAAATGAATGAAAGTATCAATCATGGCAAATAGGTGATGTAAAATAACAATTTAAGGGCAGGACCCAGCTAACCAATAGAGGTTATGAGATCATTTTTAAGATTCAGGATTTGTGCTAATTTCTGTTGGGTTTTCTTTATCTATCATAACTTCTTGATTTAATAAGACGTTAACCCATCTTTAGTCTACTACATTAGCATTTTCTTTATTATTTTTTTTGTACTAGTTATTATTAAAATTTTCTTGAAAGCCAAGAATCCACTCACTTGCCATGTGAAATATATAACCACAAAGAAGAAGAATGAGGATTGACCCAACTCTAGATTTGCCAAGAAGCAATAATCTGAAATGTTTGGTGTTTTATTATATACTCCAATGTATTAATTTCATATATAGAACTTCCAATTAGATTTTTTTTTTCCTTTTTCTTCTTTTAATGATTCAATTTTCTTAGTTATTTCTAATTTTATCTTAAAATTTTCAATTTTTTCATTGAATGTTTTCATGTTTTTGTGTTCTCAATTCAACCCATCTTTTATATATCTTCATTGCAATTGGAACTTAGTGCCCCAAAATATGATAAAGTTTGTTTGAAACAAATACTTCAATTGTAAGGTTTAAATGATTGCTCACAAGAGATATTCTTTTTTGTGGCAATTATTTTATCTTGTGATTAATAAAATGCATATTGTACACAACCTAGCAAATAATAAAAAGATGAAATAGTTTGCATTTGAATTGAAGCAATCCAAAAAATAAATTATTAAAAGTACCCTTTGAAAATAACAAGTGAGAGACAAAAGAAGCCAACAAGCCAAGCCATTCATAACAACTACTATAAACAAGCCAGGCTTTCCGTATTGTGATCCATAATACTAAATTACTTACAAGAAGATGAAAAAGGACATAAAACCCAATGAAATCAAAGAGATCCATTGTTAAAAACAATGCTCAAACAACTCCACATATACAAAAGAAAATTTTTTTGTTAGCTTTTTAGTTGGCCTATCTATTCAAACAAAATAACCCCCCTCTAAAAATCCTCTAACCTACAAAAAAGAATAAAGAGAATAAAACCCATTGAAGAAAACATATTTTCTTGAAAATAAATAGGAGGGTATATCATATATCAATGCCTTGCACTTGTACAATACTACTCTCACATACAACCACCCATTGGTGAAAACCTCTCATTTCATGCGCAATTCTCTCCTTTTCTTCCATGGAAGATAACGCAAGAATTCCAATGGCAAAAACAGGCAAGATTATTAGAAGATCGATCTACACTTTCCTTCAAAACTATCACTACTTCACCTTAATCGCCGTGCTTCTTGTCTTCCCTTTCTCTATCTCAATTCTGCTCTCAGAAGCCTTGTTAATTCCTTCTTCAACAACTCTCTTGCCAACACTATACACTCGCTTGCAGAGTCTTTTCCGCGCTGCCGGATTCCTTCCCTCCTCTGAATTCTTTACCATCCTAAATCTCAAACTCTCTCAAACAATCTCTTCTTCCATTCTAACATTACCCTTCACTCTCACTTTCTTTCTTTTTGCAAAAGCATCAGTAATTCAAGCACTTAACATTCACAAACCAATTTTAACCTCACCTTCTTTCTCTTCTATTATATATATTTTCAATCCTCTTCTTATAACTTATGTATGCAACACATTCTTTATAGTCTCTGCAAATGCAACAGCCTTTTCTATCTTATTCTTGTCTTTCAATTGTCTTGAAGGGTTTGGTTTCGCTTCACCCACCAATTTACTCCTCCTCTCAGCAGCTGGAGCAGTTCTTTATTCTATAATTCTTGCCAATGCATTAATAATATGCAACTTATCATTGATTTTATCTGGCATAGAAAGATCAGGTGGATACTTGTCAATTCTCAAGGCTTGTGTAATGATTCGGGGAAAGACTTCAATAGCACTAGCACTTGCTCTGCCTGTGAATTTAGCTCTGGCTGGGATTGAAGCTCTGTTTCAATATAGAGTTGTGAGAGCTTATCATAAAGGGCTAACGCCAACTTCTTTGATGATTCTTGAAGGGTTGTTAATAGCATATTTGTATTCGATTTTTCTTGTTCTTGATACTATTGCTTCTTTCTTTTTCTTTAAAAGCTGCAAGGCACGCTCTTGCATAAATCAAGAAGGCAAGTATGCATACAGGATTGAAATTGCAGAGGAAGAGAACGTTGGTATTGTGAGCTTAAAGGTCTCACAACTTCCATAAATTATACTTTTTGACGTAAACACACAAGATCATTTGTTTTTTTTACTTTATGTTCTTGAATCTTGATTTTTATAGATGGATTCACAGGAAGTAGCTCTTTATTACTTCTTATAGGACAATAATTACCCAGAGAGGAGAAGAGGAAAAAAATACAAAATTGATCCAATTTCCTTCTTTCTATTTCTTTTTTCTTTCATTTGTAGATTGGAAATTAAGTGTTACATTGTGAATAAAGAAAAGGGGGGTTTTGTTTTGATGTTTGTTTATGTAATGATATAGAACAATGAAAGAGAAAAAAACCTGCATTGTAAATGTACTAAAGTGATGAAAAAAAAATTGTAATTTCAGTTACTTTGTAAATTCCAACAATGGAAAGTTAAATTTGGAGGCATATAAAAGCCAATCAAAGACTAGAAGCAATGTAATTTATAAGCAACTTGGAGAAGAAAATGATTTAATTTTTTTAATTATGGCTCGCACTAACAATGGCCTAGAGGACATGATGATAACAAATCAAGCAACATAAAAGCACAAGTAACATGTTCCCTTTGCTTCTTCACTATGCCATCATTGTTTGGTTGTTGGTTACTCTTTTTTTTTTTATACACTTTTATTTTTATCTTTGGCTCTTTCATTTAATTATTAACTGTAAGTTAAGCCTCTCTAATTGGCATTACCAAATGAAAGCATTGGAAGAGCCTTGGGAACAATGGAATATCAAAAGTGTGAATATGTAATTATCAACTTGAGAAAGTTTGTTTATACCATTAATCTAATTGTTCAGTTAATCTTTCAATTTTCAAATATTTATTTTATAATGTAGAATATTAGAAATTCATATTCTAACACTTCTAACCTCTTTAAATTATTTCTAATGTACAAAAAAAATTATTTATATTATTATATACTTAACGAAATGACCAAGTAGTTCAGTGAATTTAGATCATCTCAACAAAAAAAATCTCATTCATTTATAAAAATTTCACTTGATCCATCCAAATTCAGATTTTTACATAATTTTAAATATTTTTCTTTTTTATTCTTATCGTTCTCTCTCTCATTCCTATTGATTAATTTTAATTCTCGATTCATCCATAATTAATTTTTTAGTTTCGTCCCTATCATGATCAAAGCGTTAATATATGCAATTTACTATTAAGTTGAAAAAGAATTGCATAATTTAAAAAAAAATAGTAATAATTAAATTATCCCGATTGCAACGGCTTAAAACTACTTAGTATGAGGTTGTTACTATGCGCTCTTGATTCGCGGACAATCTAAATAGAATAATCACACTAAAAAAATAATTCCAAGGAAACAAACTTCATCCAATGTATGCTCAACTATCAAGATTATCTAATGACTAGGAAAATTATGCTTTTGGTCCAAGGGGAGACCATTTCCAATCTCTGCAAACAAATTTTCAAGCAAATAAAGGAAATTTATCTTTTTTGGTATAAATACAAAGATAGAATACACAAACATACATGATGAAGAGGATATATTGACAAAAAAAAGCAGATTACTTGAGGTCTACTGCGAAATCTGCAGAAATAGATCAAGAGTACAAAAGAAACCAACAAATAACCTGTCTAATTGGCCAAAACCATTAAGCCCAGCCACCAAAATGGCAAAACACCGGTTCAAGTTCAAGAAACATTCTTAACCCAGTACTTGGGTATCAAAGACTTGAGAGGAGCTTCAAAAATTGCCATACCTACACCAACTATTTAAAGGAATGAAAATGAAATGGCTAAACTGCTACATAAATTTAACTAAAATGTGGGTATTAAAGAAAAATGATTCATCACAACTTCAAGACTAAAAAACAATTGAAGAAAAAACCCGTTGAATATACAAAAAGTAATTATTTTAATTAAATATATAAAAGTAATTATTTCAATTGAATATATAAAAAATAATTTTCAATAAATGAAAATAATTTATTTATTTTAACTTTAAATTAGATAAAAAATAATTATCTTAATTAAATAAAAAGTAATTTTATTTATTTTAATTTTAAATTAAATATAAAGAACAATAAATTAAATAATTAAATAAAAATTAATTTTATTTATTTTAAATAAAATAAAAAAAATATGTATAAATATTTCATAAAAAAATACATATATATTTTTTTATTTTAATTAAATTTAAAAAATAAGAAAATATTAATTATATCAAATTTTAAATTAAAAAGTAATTTATTCAAAAAGCAAAGATCTGAATAATAAAATTTAAGAAAAAAATAAAGAAAATGGATAAAAAAAATTAGAGTATCTAACAGAATCAAAATACATGAATTAATTAATTAAATTCTTAAAAATATAAGTATTAATTATGTTAAATTTTAAAAATTAAAAAATAATTTATCCTTGATCTCATTACATTTTAAAGTTTTTGAATTTCTTTTTATAAAATAAAATATGTGGTTAACATTAGTAATTTGGAATCCAAAGTGCTAACTGCGACTGCCTGCTAAAATAGGTGTAAGTTGTGACACCTATGCAACCATTTTGTTAAATTGCAACCATTTTTGGCGGAAAAAAAAAAAAATAGAGATTAAAAATTTGGCAGATTAAAAGAAAAAAAATATCATTTTCTAATTTTATATATTACAATATACATAAGCTAACTCCTAAGGGTAGTGTACATTTCAGGGGTCTTGTATAAAAATGTTAAAAGTTTAATTTGATCCTTCAATTTAATCAAATATCAAATTAGATTCAAAATTAAATTTAGATTCAAAGTAATATATAAATTTTAATTTTGGAACCAATGTAATCCAAATTAAAAAAAAAAAAAAAAAAGGAAGTTAGTTAATTATTTTTTATTATTTATAAGTAAAAAAATTCTTAAAGTCCTGATTACTTTAGTTGTTAATACTAATTGATTGATGATAACTGTTAATCAATTAAGTTTAGGTGTTTTTTTTTTTTTAATTTGTTAACTTTATTATTATTGATATGTTGAACTTTAAAATTTATAATCACAATCCTATATTACTTTTCTTTTTTACTTTTAGAGTTATATAAATCAGATAATAATAATAATAAGTATTTTTGAAGAAAATTAGAATTAACTTCATATACACATTTCAATAAATAAAAATTATTTCTTATAAATATAAATATCGGAGTTAGATTCTAAATATTATTTAAAATATTCCACTAATTATTTTTTCCAATATATGGTATCCTATTTTTTAAGAATTATTAGTTCCGTATTTGTACTAATATCACATGTCCATAGTCACATATCAGGTTATCATTAATCCGTGACTTTTATTCATAAGATGATATATAATAAATAATACAGAGACAATTGGAATTGCTAAAAAGTAACAAAAAAACGATAAAATAAAATAAAATTTGATATTGAAATGACAAGAATAAAAAGAAAATGGTGACTTAAAAAAATTATTAATTATTACAATTGGATTATCAAAAAGGGGAGAAATAAATAGAAAAATTCACATTGACAATAATGCAAATAAATGATAGTACTAGAGGTACAGTCACTACGGTTGCTTCTCGAGAAGAAATTAAAAACTATACGAACAAAGAAACCGGGCATCTGGACAAAAAGAGAGATTAAAAACTTTGACTTGATAACAGAATAAAATTGAAGAAACAAGAAATTTTCTATCTGCAACCTATATTTCCAATGTTATGTTACAGTTACCCTAAAAGCAACCCGTCTTCTAATTGCTCTATCTGAAACTGAACACCTATACAACATATTTCGGGACGGGTTAGGTCAAAATTTCACTTGGAAGCAAAACTAAGAAGGGATGGAAAAAACAGCCCTTTAAGTTACAAGAAAAATAATTGAATCTAATGTTAGGGAAAGGTTAGAACTTTGTACATGATTTCATGGTACAGAAGATTTGTGTTTTACACTACTTGAGACATCTGATCTGGTGCTGAAAAAATTCTGCCAAACCAATGATGAAAGCCGGAGACTAAATCATATCCATCAGGCTATTGTAGAGAAGGATTGACCAGACTACAAAATTTCTTCCATAAACAAGGCCAGAGGGAAATTATGCTAAGAATATTTGCTATGCCAGCGTATGCAGTCGCTCAATTTGGCAAAAGTATGATCTGTGTAATATCTAATGTTTTGAATGCGTAGACCATCATCTTCATCATCTGATTGAGAGCTTTTTGCATGGTTTAAGCTCCACAAGCATCGAGGAATAACATTTTTACCTAGCCTTATCCCCTTGAGAGGCTTATTTCACACTATAATGGACAATGTTGGAGCTGAGGATTTAATGAACTTCTGAACAATCCTCAACAGAAATTTTGCCCTTCACTGACTAAGAACATTGCTGTTGTTTGGTGGGAAGCTCAAACTGCTGCGTAGGGGAAGGAAGAAATCAATTCTCGCAGCTATTTCACACTCCTCTTAGTAAGATTAATTCCCTTCACCTTCTCCATTTCAGCCTCCTTCTCAACCTTCTTCTTTTCCAATTCAACCTGTTTCAAATTTTCTTCATGTGCTTTTCGGAACAACCTCACAAAATTTAATAGAGTTGTGGTAACTGCATTGATCATTATAGTGTCAAGAACCAAGCTAATTAAGATTCCCACCAACATTAATGATAAACCAGACCGAACTAGGATAAAATAACAGAATCATAAAACCTTGTTTCCTTTATCCCTGTCCTATCTTTACACAGTTCTTTCAATATAATTAGTAAAGCCCATCTCCAGGGAACAATGAGTAACTACATGTCAAAATTAAATTACACCATAGTGTTCATATACTTCCCTCAATGCAGGAAACTTGTCACCAAGTTGTATACTTTTGCATCTATAAATCATCACTAGGGGATAAATCAATAAAATTGCCCCAAATTCATAAATTAAGTACCACCTAATGTGGCCTCAAATACATAATTTTCCTTTGTGGTAACATTCATCATGCTACACACAATATCATAGTCAATTCGTAGAACTTTTAACAATAACTCTTGCATATTGAACAGTAATAAATTAGGTATGTAATACACAATTTACCTTGCTCAAATGGGCAACGAGCAGGATCCTCACCAAAATATAGTGCAAGTGCATCTGCATTTCTACCCTGCGCACGACAGCAAAAATGATCGATGAGATTACAATAAAATATAAAATGTTAGTAGACAATATTTAAAAGAGAGTAGAGGAAATAGACTATATTTAAAATGGAATACAAGGAAAATTACCACAAAAGAATACAGATTTGTCACGGAAGCCACCTCAGTCTCAGCAACAGAAATGAATTCTTTCAATGTCTAAAGTTGGTACAAAAACACGCAAGCACATGAGAAAAGGTTAAGAGCAAGAAATATTTTAAAAAACATCAAAATTATATAACCAAACTCCTTACATATATGCAACATTATCAAAGGAGATCCTGTGAAGCAATATGATACTTTGCAATCATAATATTTTTGTGGTTAAAGACCATATCTTTTTCTTGATTGTTTAATCATATATAGATTCTAAGTTGTGTTAAATTTTGATTAGCATTGTATAGATGGTACAAAGATGCATTCAGAAAATCAATCCCATCATCTCCCTCTATCTTCCTCAGAAAACTATTTAATACAGAACATGATTAGAAATATGAAGCCTAAAACTTTAACAAGTTCATTGCCGAAATCCTGCTCTCACAAAAGAATATAGTTGTGTCAATTGACCTTAGGAAGAATAAGAAAATTGAGCTACTATTTTCAGGATAAGAAAACCGAGTAGGGGTGAGCATTCAGTCGGTTCGGTTTGAACCAAACCGAAATTTTGAAAACTGAATTAACCAAACTGAAATTTTTAGAAAACAGAGCCGAAATTTGAATCGAACAGAGCCAAACCGACATATTTCAGTTCGGTTTGTTGGTTATTTATTTTTTTCAGCAAAATAGATATATAATTATTAAAAATAGGTATTTTTAAATATATATATATTTCGGTCGGTTAGGTTATTTACGATTTTTTAAGAAAACCAAACTGAATTAAATGGACCAAAATTCCCAAAATATTAACCGCCGAAATTTGAATCGAATCAAAGTGACCAAATAGGATTCAGTTTCGTTCGGTTTTCGGTTGGTTTGGTTCTTTGCTCACCCTAAAACCGAGTACACCACAAGTCCAACTCAATAAATAATCTAGAAAAAAAAAAAAATTATAACTCAACTTCAACCAACAATATAATGTGGCCCATCTAACAAAATGTTGAAAAAAGAAATAAAAGACAATACCTTACGAAAAACTTCAGATACAGGACCATCATTTTCTGATCCTGCCAGCTCTTGTTTCACCTTTTCTAATCCCTTGATTATAGCTTGCATTTCTTCTGCTAAAGACTTCAATTGTATCTGAAAGGAACCAAAGTACCAATGTAAACATAATCTCCCAATATTAATTAACTGTTAACAATTTAAAACGAATTGTTGGAACCTTAGATGCAGCTTCAAGGCTAACAATGTCCTGGTGAAAATCTAGGAGTGCTGGTGACTTAGCTGCAAGTACCTGAGAGTGAATACGAATTTGAAAATGCCCTTATGTTTGAAATTCAGAGTAGCAAATAATATCAGCAGCAAGCAATATAAATGATGGAAATAAAATACAAACTGAGTTAGTACTAATGGCCCTCTATAGCCTGTAAGTTGACAATTTTCCCAAGACTGTGAGTTATAACAAAGAAGCATTCAATTTGCTTCTTAGGAAGTTGTGCCCTAATGCTTCAGTAGGGATATCAGAATCCAATGCTAAATATGAATTGTATTTTAAATAGAATACATTGCAAGTCCATGTTCTTCAACTTCGATTGAATTCAAAATATTTCCAGGGTTTTAAGTGTCAACATAGCAGAGATCAAAACATAGCATTTGAAATCAATTATACAAGCATTAAACTCAATTCAACTTGGCATTAATCCCAAATCAACTTGGCATTAATCCCAAAATTAATTGAGTTGACTATATGAATTTTTTGTTTCCACTCTAAACGATTTTGGTTGACGTCTTTTGATAATTATAATATCTTTAAATCATACTGTATTCCTCACCTCCAAGTTAGTTTAAATCTATCATTTCCTTTCTTCTTCTCCTCTATTACGATGCTCTCAAACTTTCTAATTGGACTCTCCCTAAGTCTCCACTTCATATGCCCAAACCATCCTGTTAAAGCCTCTCCCAGAATTATTTTGCAATCCTTACACAAGACTATATTTGTCTTTCTTGTGAGAAAAAAATCAATTTAGCTTCTATTTTGCCTACTTTTAAAAGTCACTAAATGAGATTTTCTTTTTATAAAGTGAGTATTTGCTAGGATTAAGTCATAAACCACAGCAAAATTAAGGATGCTTGTCCCTCCTCATTGCTCATATCGTAGCCAAAACCTCTATGCACCTTCTCAATTACACAACCATTAAGTGATGAAAATTATGAATGCTATGTTGATGCCGTTGCGATTACAAGAAGAATAAGATCTTAATTGTGAGCATCCTCTACCCACACAGCCCCCACAATCTCCCTTCCCCACGATAGAATTCACAGTATCAACCTAATGCTTTTTATAAATTCAAATCATCCAAGTTAATAAATTACTGATTTTTGAAGTCAGAAATGCAAAAGTCACTCTTTTTTTTCCCAATTATCCTATATTTACAAACACTTGTTAAGTATATAACTTTAATTCCCTCTATTTTCACCATACTGACCAAATTCGGAATAGGAAATCTAACATGGTTTAGAAGAACAACGCTTGAAATGCATTTAGTAAATAAAAACACAAGCCATACCTTGCAAAGGTAATGCATAAGTGTCATTTTGTTGTTAGAAGCACGAGTATCAGTGAGTTTCAAAAGACTGTCCAACTTAAATCCAATCGCTGAACCTGTACAGAATTACAAATTAGAAACATTCGATAATGGATACCAATTGCAACTCTATGTTAAGTAGTGAAAAAATAAACAAAAATTTTGAACATTACAAAGTGGGCACCAGCATATCACAAGAAGTGTAAATAGGAGCCCCATAAATTAAATGGTTATCATTCTTCGATAACCAAATCAAACCTTGGGCCTTAAACAAGAAACCCGTGAACGCTTTCTAGCTACAAACTTATAAGAAATGACTTAAAAATTTTGCAAGTCAAGACCTTGGATCTGGAAATGAAATATCAGCATCCTATGCATCAAATAATGCCTGACCACATATCAGATAAAACCAAAAAAATTTCAGATGCTGCAAAATCTACTATCCTGTGAACATAAATTGGTACCCTTGCAACAAATGGCTCATAGATCAAGAGAGAGGTGGGTAGAGAATTCTCTCAAATTTTAAAGCCGGATGTGCTTAGAATTTTAGTAGAGTGAGGCAAATCTAAAGAAAAATAAAAAACCAGCCATTGGCATAAAAAATATATATAAAAATTACATAATTACTTACCCCTTGCAGTTCCTTGGTTCAATGTGTTCCCTAAATAAAGAATCTTCTTCATAATTTCCTTCAGCTTGAGGGATTTCCGAACCTAATTAACAAATAGTAACAAGGCACATGGGTCAAAAGGAAAGCAGCAATCTTCTTGAGAATGGTTCACTATCATTTTACAAACCTCGTCACATGCAGAATTTACTGTGTTTAGGCTCTTTTTAAATTCTGATATCTGAGAAAGAGACTAAAATAAGATGACAGTGGCAATAATAAAAAAAGGGAAATATAATTTGACAGAATTGTTAATTTATCAAAATCAGACTAACAATGTAGATACTGCCAAACCTGAGAGCCGAACTGAATCTTGAAAGAAAAAACCCTCAATTTTGACTCCACACGAGGCACCTTCATCAGCTCCAGAAAATACTGCATATCAAAAGTATATCATAAATAACACTAGAACACTTTTTCTTCAAGATATAATAGCAAGTTCCAAAATACTGCATATCAAAAGTATATCATATAAACACTGAACACTTTTTCTTCAAGATATCATACCAAGTTGCAATACGTAATAGCAAAGTTCCTTGAATAATGTCAATGCATTGTGGGATAAAACAGAACTGGAAAAAAATGATATAAATTCTAATTTATAAGTCCATTATGTTACAATTTATCAACGAATTACAATAATGTACAATAAGGTATGCATTCAGGTTATCCAGCATTTCCAACAGTCAATAGCAAATTCCCGAGTCATGTCAATGCCTTATAGTACAAAAGAAAACTGGAAAGACATGCTATAGCCACCATGCACTAAAATATCCTTGATAAACTAATTAAGGGATGGAATGTATTGTACTGATGAAACAAACAAAAGAAACATGATCAAGTAAGATGTCATAATTCCATATCATCCTTGTTCCCCCTTGCCCAAAGCACTTGTACAGCCAACAACAACTATCCAACTCCAGCATCTTGTCCTTCCTTTAATATGAAATACAACTGCAACCCACTCTAGATTTTACTGATCATCGATGAGAAACTCCAATATTGAGAAGCTTCCATCACTACATTATAAAAGCAAATACAATCTAGTTGGGCAAGCACATGACATCAGAAAGGGGAGTGTCGTTTAGTACGATGATCACCCTCTCATGCAGCTACATAACACTACAAGGATTTATGTCATGGGAAAAGCATTTCAAACAATAATCTCCTCTGAATCCACCTCTATTCTATGGCAAAACACTTCCAAGCAACAAGAGAGAATGCAAAAGACAAGTAAATGCACCAGCCAATCCTAGTCCTCAATATTCTACTTCAGTACCTCAGTTCAATAATAATTCCTAACATGATTATTTAAATTTTGACTAGCGAATCCAACATGAACTCCCCTGAGGATAACAAAACAGTATAATAAAAAATCTCTTAAAATGGAGAACCAACACTAAAACTGCATAACATCAAGAAAACCTCCTCAACTTGTAGTCATCTCAGCAACAACCCAAATAATACATGACCTTCAAATGAACAGGGTTCAAATTTATGGGTTAAAGGAAACAAGGAATGGTCCTTTATTCAATTTAATTCAACTAAGCCTTAATTGGTTAATCCGATGCCTTTATTCCACTTGCCACTTAAACTTGATTTAGAAACTGCCTACCATGTTGGAAGACAGCTTCATTTACCTTGCCCTCCTCTGCCACCCTCCCTACCCTCTTTGCTATCTCGGAAAAAGATTAGCTTAAACTTCAATTTCATAACATCCTCAAGAAAATCCTACTACCTAATGATATATTAAATTCCCAGCTCTGCAGTAATTTTCAGGGTTAAATATTTCCATTGTCCCTGAACTTGACCTTCGTTTCAATATTGTCCCTAAACTTTCACTTGTAGCAAGAAAATCCCTAAATTTTAATTTTGTGTCACAAATATCCCCATTAGACTATATAATTAGATTTTCCTCCCTAAAAAGTATAACATTCCTAAAAATAAATTATTTAATTACATTTTGATCCTTATAATTTAAAATCTTTTTCATTTTGATCCAAAATCTTTTTATTAAAAACTTTTGACATTGAGTTGATTACTCAACCGATTCTGAAATATTTTAATTTATGAATTCTGAAAGGAGAACAGAAAAAGAGAGAATTATGATACACAAATAGATAGAGATATTTATCTTTTAGAATGATTAAATAATACAATTTAATCATTCTAAATGATTAGATATTTATCTTTTAAAATGATTGAATTAATAACAAGAGAGGAAATTCACCCAGTTTTAATTTAAGAAGCCTAACTAAATCAATAAGAAGAATTTAAATAGATTTTTAAGATTGGCTTTTTTAAGATTGGCTTTTAACTGGTATCATAGTCTAAACAATTGAAAAATTAGATAATAATTCTAACTTAAGCAAAAAACAATGTCATAATGAAAAAAATAATACCCTATACAAGTAATAATATTGTTATTACATTTCACACAATACAAAGTGGTAAACACGCCACAACTACATGATATAATATTGATTTACTACATATTATTTTTGAAAAATAACAAAACCTATTATTTTTGATAAATTACAAAACTTAGAAAAAATAATTATTGTGCAGTTATGGCGTGTTTATCACCTTCAACTTTATTATGTAAAATATGATAACAATTATCACTTATACAATATATTATTTCTTTTATCATCACACTGTTTTGGCTTGAGTTAAAATAATTATCCAATTTTTTAATTGTTTAGACTCTCATACCAGTTAAAAACCGATCTTAAAAATCGATTAAAATTCTTTTTATTGATTCAACTATTCTAACTTTTATATTTTTTTTATTAATTAAATTCTCTCATTTTTTTCCAATCAGTTAGGCTTCCTAAATCAAAGCCAGATGGATTTCCTCTTAAATATAATATTTAACTTTCAGTTAAGACAATTGTATTATTTAATCATTCTAAAAGATAAATATCTCTATCTATTCGTGTATCCTAATCCTCTCTTGTTTAGTTCTCATTTCAAAATTCATAAATTAAAATATTTCAGAATTTGTTGAGTAACCAACTTAATTTAAAAAAAAAAAAATTAATAAAAAGATTTTGGATTAAAATGAAAAAGATTTTAAATTACAAAGATCAAAATGTAATTAAATAATTTATTTTTAGAAATGTTACATTTTCTGGGGAGAAAAATTTAATTATATATTCTAATAGGGATATTTGTAATACAAAATTAAAATTTTGGAATTGTCTTATTACAAATTAAAGTTCAAAGACAATATTGAAATGAAGATCAAGTTCAGGGATAATGGAAATATTTAACCCGTACTTTTCATATTGAACTATTCTTTCACCTATTTCCATAACCCAAAAAATTGACCATATCAGCCACTAAGTACAAAAACTCTCACATCTGAATACAAGCTTATTAAATTATTCTTTCAAAAGAAAAGGACAAAAAAATCATTTCGCCCATCCAGGTGTTCCATCATTTTGTTTTGCCTCTTAAGTTCACATTACCACTCCAGCTTCTGACTTGTACATTAATGTCAAACAAAATTTTATCATATTCCTAGTTTATATTCTTCTTATGCGGCTCTTTCCTCACTGATGGTAAGAATTGATTCTACAAGTAAATAATCTCAAATGAAAAAAGAAATGCAAGGCACACACAAGTAAATGTTGCATAGTGCAAAATGGCTCAACCCATTTACATGATGATAGAAGAAAGTATCATTCATCAAAAGAAAACTAAAATAGGTCAGACTCATGCAATCTACGTATGATTCATGTCTGTAATTTTCTAAATAACCAAGAATATATCAAATTTCTGAATAGTCACATCAGCGTACAAATGCAAAAACATATGTAAATCTTCAACAGAGCTCAAATAACCCAAATGCAATAATGGAAAAAACTCTCAAGAATGTGTTTCACCAAAACTTGACCAATTATCAAATCTGTTTGATGAGTAAAATTTGCACCTGTTCACACTTTCCCAGGTTCTCCTTGTCGCCAGTGTAGCCCTGTAATCGTAAAACCATTCATGATCAAACATCTAAAATTTGACATTGAGGATTAACTTGAAAAAAAAAATGTCATAAAGACTAGAATAGCTAACAAAATGTAAATGGGAATCACTACATATTCAAAGCTTCACCTTGAGAAGTTCCATCTCCTCTTTAGTGGGACAGAATTTGATTAGATTGTCCACTTGATCAGCATCTAATATTGACTCATCCATAGCTAGAACTGCAGCCTGAAAATATGAAGACAAGAAAATGCTATATGAGATACATATAACCTTGAATTCAAAAAATAAATAAAGAAACAGAAAAAGCTAACATTCCAAATTGAATCAAAGAAAACCAGCAAACACACAAAGAAAAAAGTACATATAAATTGAGAAGTGGTGCATAAAATGCGGTAAGCATATATATATCAAGTTTAAGATAACCAACAAGCAGAATCTATTACAAGAACTAAACAATGTATACTGTGATAAGAAGAAGAAGAAGGAAAAAAAAAAGGCAGAAATGTCACAGAGCCATATCTTATTTGTAAGAAAAGGAACTTTATTGAGAAAGAGCCAGAATTTTTCTCAGAGATGGAAACAGTGAATTGTATATTCCATATCAAGGTATCTTTACCAAGTATACAAATGTACAAAATCCCCTCCTGAAATTGCTAAGTTTAACAAGTTCCAGTTCCATTACCACTATACAAAAATTCACCATCCCCTGTACCATACAGGGAAATATTAGATGTGGAAGAATATAATAATCTAAGGCCAAAAAACATAATAGCACTGGTTTATTATATCAAATCCAATTGCACTTGCCACTTGCCTCAGAAAAGCATGCAAAAGAGATTCCATTATGTGCTTAAAAGATAACAAATAACTCAAAGGTGGTTTTCCCCACAGTTAAGGAGACGACTCTCTTCAGCACCTACACCATATGCTATCATCCCAAGCACGCATTTTAAAACCCAAATATCCCACATCTCAAATGCAAAAATATCATAATTATGTCAACAGATCTCACACACAAATGAAAGAGATCTAAAGATGTTTCTCTTACCATCATATCGGATAATGGCATTTTAACTTTTGTGAGCATAATTTCAGTATTATTGGCCCTCCTCAGATCAATCTACAATGCAGAACAATACAATTAATTTGAAAGAAACTGTACGAAATTCATTTTCAGTATACTAAAGAGTAAGAATCATCATTAAAGAATCTAAGGGCTGCATTTGAAACTTTCAAGAAATAAAAGTTCTCAAAAGAAGACAGCAAGAAAAATTTTCCAATTCCATATTTCAAAAAAAAAAACCTACATAATATCACGTGGCTAAGCATATCTACATAGACACATTAAAGCAATTACAACACATCAGTAGTAAAACTCAATAAGCAGACACAAGAAAGCACACAGGAATGCATAGAAACATTGCATATTCCTTTGACATTTTATTATATGATTATACAACGAAATAATGCATTGATAACTGCAGCTTAAATTCAAATTTTTTCTTACACAACTTCAACCTGAGTCATTTTTATAACCTCCTCCAGTTAGCAAGTATTTAGTTTCAACTGCTAATATAATACCCGTTAGAACTCGGCAGAGTACTTCATAAATAACAAATAGAACTCGCATACACACTAGAAACATTCACAGGTCTCATCAGCAATCATACACTGCCACAAGGCACTACTCACATATCACAAGCAGCAAAATACACTATGGAATTGATTATTTAAGCGATTCAAGCTCAAGTACAGTCAACACTAATATCATATGATTTAAATTTGTAGTTTCACACTCCTCTTTTGTTAATTAATGTGTGTCATATACCTCTGTTGTATATAGTCTATATTAAGGAATTAGAATACAAGGGCAGTAAGGCGAAAATTAATCAAAAAACAAAGTGGTGGTTAGACTTCCCATGGACATGATCAATAAGAAGACCTTACTTAAAAGCATAAATACCATTTCATTGCAACCAAAATGGAATTGTTTTGAATTAAACCTTAGAAACTTTGACTGAGAAGAAATTTGAATTTTAGAAAAAACAGGCACAAAATAGCATAACAATGAAAAATCCCTCATTAGAAAATTAAAATATTTTGAGACAAATTTTAGAGTATTAAATGATTAGAGTACCAGATGAACTTTGTCAGTTTTTGATCCAACAGACCTGCGTCTTCCTCCAGCTTTACCTCCCGAATCAGCAGATTTTGGGACTGTTGCAGAGAAAAGGGTCTCTAGCTCCGATACATCAAATTCTGGTGCACTACGGCATAAGGATGCAACATTAGCAATTAAAGGAAGAATTATACCAAAAGTAAACCATTAAGGCATATATGTTAATTTTCAATTTCGGGAAAAAATTGTAGTGACTGAAGAACATATTACTAATTCTAAAACAAAAGCAATAAGACAAGTTACTATACTTTTGGGGCTCCCCATGTCTTTGCAGCTCCTCCCATAAACTGCCTTGTATTGCCCTTGTTACCTTGCTCCAATGCAAAGGCTTTAGAGATGATCTTCTGGCAGCGGTGGTTGAACCCATCCCTGAACCACGTGGCAAACCACGCCCTCTTCCAGCAGCTAGACCTCTAGTATCAGCTGCAACTCCTTTGGCGCCTAAGGGTGGAGGTGGCGGGGGGCCACCACCTGGAAGTCTAGGCAGAGCAGGTGGGCCAGGAGCACAGCCTCCAGGAGGAGGTGGTGGACGTGGGCCTCCCCCTATCAGAGGTGGATGAGAGGAACCAAGTCTTGGAGGTGGGGGCGTTGGTGCTCCACGACTTGGAGGAGGTGGTGGTGGTGGTGGTGCTCGATGCCTTGGAGGCGGTGGCAGAGGTGGAGCTCCACGCCCTAGAGGTGGTGGCAGAGGCGGGGCTCCATGCAAGGGAGGCGGCAGAGGAGGTGGGGCTCCATATGCAGGGGGAGGAGTAGGAGGAGCACCACTCCTTGGAGGGGGCAGAGGTGGTAGTGATGGTGTTCCATGTGGAGGAGGAGGAGGAGGTGGTGGTGGTGGTGGTGGTGGTGGTGGTGCTCCACGTCCTAGCAATGGAGGGAGAGGGGGAGGTGGAGCTCCCCTAGAAGGAGGAGGAGGTGGTGGAGGTGGTGGAGTACCATCCATAGGTGGGGGTGGGGGTGGAGGTGGAGGTGGAGGTGGAGGTGGAGGTGGAGGCGGAGGCGGAGGGGGAGATGGAATTCCAACTACACCAACCTTTGCGATTGCAGCAATATTAACAGAATGTGTAAGAGAAGGAGGATAACTTGAAGTTGAAGCAAGGGTACTTGAAACATAGTCAAACTTCCAAGGGGGTGGAGGAGGAGAAGGAGGCAACACCATTCCAATATTTTGCCTATTAGATGGAGGGGATGGTGGTGGTGGTGGTGGAGGAGGAGGAGGAGGAGGGGGGGATGGGGGTGGAGGAGATACACAGTGTGAAACTTTCTCGATATTTTGCCTACTAAATGAGGTCAAAGGTGAAGGTGGAGGAGGCAGAGGCGGAGCTTCAATGGGAGTCATGGGTGGAAATATATTGCTCAAATGGGGTGGTGGGGGACAAGGAGGCACAACTTTTCTTGGGCCAAGAGGGGGCAATACAACTGGAGGGGAAGTTAGTTCATTTGAAGCTAAATCAGCAGTAGTGGTATCAGAAGAAGCCCTTACATGGGCATCTGCATTTGAATCCTTTGGAGAAGCAATGAAGGCAAGAGCCGATGGTGCACTATTATACCTAGATGGCGGATGTGCTACATGCATTGAATAGGCAAAAGGGGCCTTATTAGGGGCAACCCAACGAGATACAGTACTTGGCCTTGCTTGTTTACCATTAGTTCCCGGAGATTCAAGCTGTTTGATTTTTTGTTTCAGTACAGCTGAGTCTACAGCAACAGGTTTTGTGTTTGATGTAGGCTGTCTCCTAGGGGAAGGTGACACTACCTTCTCAGGTCTTTGTCTATCAACATCAACACTTAACTTCAACCGTGGAAGCATGGATTCTAACATCTTTGTTGTATTGCTTTCTCCATTAGCTTTCTCTTCCATGTCTTTGAAATCCCCAATCACATCTTCGATTACTTCCTTTATTGCTTTATCACTCGACATATCAACAGCAACAACCATGGAATCTAACTTGATATCCCCATCATCCACAGCTATATCTTTCACTGCTTGAAATTCAGGATCCAATTTCTCATCCACCTTGTACTTCACATCATCCACAGCTATGTCCTTCACCGCATCAAGATTAAAATCCATCTTCCTGCCCTCTTTGTGATTCCCATCATCAAATGTATCATTAAAGACTTCTTTATGCTCTATATGAACTGACATGTAGTCATGGCGTAAGTGAGTATCAATGGCCCCCTTGGCCTCCCGCGCATCTACCACATTGCTGAATATCTCTTCAGCCTCAAAAAATTCCTCAGGCGAAGTACTGTCTACCTCATTCTCATCCACATTTGCCTTAACTGTCGTGAGATTAGGCACAACAGCATTACCATCCGCAAAGAGTACCTGATACAGATATGAGAATGCATTCAACTCCTACAGCTTCACAAAAGTACTTTAATAAAACATAACCACCACCTACCTCTGCCTTAAAGTCCCTTGGAAATTGGTCCTTGGCATCCCACAGAATGTCAATTTCATCACGAGAGAGCATCAAAATATTTGCTCTAACAAATGCTGTGTGAAACATGACTCTAAAAATCATCTCCTCACGAACTAAGTCTTCATCCGAATGGAAGCATTCAATAACAACATCCCCCTGAATGCGGCACCTTATATCTATTTTCACCAGCATACACTCTTCCTGCAATTGAAATTCATGAGATCAACTAACAATATAACTAACTCATTGGTCATTTTCAATTGTATTAAGGTATTACCTGTGGGTATAACTAACTGATTGGTCATTTTCAATTGTATTTGGGTATTACCTGTGGGTAGTGCCGAAGATTTTTTTTTCCCTTGGAAGTTGAGAACAGAAGCTTAGAAGTTCTATTGGCTGGTTTTGAAGAATCCTGACCATACACACGTATAACTGGCCTACAACCCTTCCCACCCTCAAAAAATGGAAGTGCCCTAAGCATCAGACAATCTAGAACCAAAGGCGTATCAGATGGAGGCCAATCAGACCCAAAATTTCTTCTAGAAATGTACTGAAGATATCTTAGTTGGGAAGGTTGTGGATTTAAAGGAGACAAAAGGTGCAGAAGTTCTTTAGGAGCTTGTTTGTAGACCATTTCAAGAGTCTTCAGCTCCCCACTATATTGTTTCCGATATAACAAAAGACCTGCAAGCATGAAGGCAAGCACAGGCCATCCTCCTCTTTCACAATGCATTAACAAGACATTTTGTTGACCCTCCAAAGACAACCAACTTTCACTAGATCTAAGGAAATGGTGGATCATCTCCAACGGAAGCACCGGACATCCTTCATATTGACGAGGATAGTCCATGACTGTCATGTCATATTGAGATAATATGTCTGATATTCGGCTCCGTCTATCCCCTTCTCTAAAGTTAAACACCATGAAGGAAGCATCAGGAAAATGGTCCTGTAGTTGTGCCACAATGCCGCCCAAGTACACTTTGTAGTCGTCTTCTTCCAGCACATCACTGGAGAAGCAACAATCAAACACTGCAATAGAATAGAAAGGAAAAGGGAAATGAGGCAACCAGTAGCCATTTGGAAAGAGAACATCGCCATGAATAAGTGATGCTCAATGTCATTTAGCATATGAAATATAATCAAGTCACCAAAAAGCCAATTTATTAGTCATAAGATCGAATTTCATAAACTCAATTCAGTTATTCAACTTCTGAGAACTGAAAACTCTGGCCAAGTCTATATTACCAAACCACAACCCATATCTACCAAACAATTCAGAGAACTGGTAGCAGCATGCAGAAGAAATGGAGAACATTACATCATCAAAAATTTGATCAATTGCATAAAACAAAATGTCTAATAGCTTTAAGAGGGGAAAGGTCTCGAAACTGGTAAAAACTAAATTGCATTATTTAGAAATGAGCACCAGACTTCAATAATTGAGCTTCTAAAACCAAAATTCCCAAACGAATTCTAAAAACTAAGTAAGCTGAGGAAGCAATCATCCAACTTCGAAAACGAAATTGCAAGCAAAAAAAATATAGGTCAAAATGAGACAACACTACGTAATGCACAGAATGCAAGACAATTTCCACAAAAATTTGAAAAAAAAAAAAAATCAAATGGTACCATAAACTCTCTCGGAGATCTCGAGAAGCCGATCCGGCGGCTTCCGGTAAAAGAAACGTCGGAACAGCGCCATCTGATGGCGCTGTTTCTTCGTCGATTGGATCCAAAACGTTAATTTGTAATACCACCAAACATATCACAATTAACCTGAAAAAAAAAATTATGTCCCAGCAGGTCCCAATATTCTCCAACTCGATCAATCCAGAACCTCAAACAACCCCAAAATTCACCAAAAATCTCTCAATAATCACAATGGCGAAACCAGAATTAGCACGAAACTTCCAGACAAAACCAACATCTTCTCACGATATTGAAATTTAAAAAAAAAAAAAGCTTAATCAGAATTTGGAATTAGATATGATCCAAATATAATGAGAAATGATTTTGATCAAAGTTAAAAATTGAAGTGAATGTGTGAAGGACCAACTGACAGTAAAGGGATCAAAATGATTATAAGAATTTATTTATTTATTTTTTTCAGCAAGAAGAATTTCCTTAATAATAAAATTTTATTTTTTATCAAACAACAAATCACATGGCGAGAGAAAGAGAAACGTAGTTGACTGAAGAGAAAAAAAAAACTAAAGACTCCTAAATTTTCGGTTGTTGAGGTGCCTGGCTCTGTTAATTGCAATTAATATTTTTATTTTATTTAGTGTCTATATATTATATTATTTTTTTAAAATATTTTAATAATTAATAATTTTATATTAATAATATAATGTATACAAAAATACATATAATATAAGATGAAATGTCTTATGAGATTATGAGATTGAGTTAATTGATACATGGAACCTTGCAGGATCTACGTGGCTTGAAACGTGGCTATTATTTCAAGCATATAGATTTAAAAAAAAATTAATTAATTGTTGGTCCTGTAAAGCGGGGACAAAGCTTGTATGCCTATCGGAAGAGATATGCATGTTTTTTTTTTTTTTTCTATTAAAAACTTTCTAAATGGATAAGAAAATGTTCGAATTTATCCTCATATTTATGCTAAAAATCCCCTTTTTCTTTATGAAAAACGAAAAAATAATTTTAAAGTATTTTTGAAAACACAAAAATAATAGACATTATAAAGAGATAACATAGCGACAAAATGAGCTATTTTATAGCGTCAGATTTTAAAATTTTGGATAATTTTTGTAACCTTATTTTGCAACGTGGAGATTGAAATTATATGTCTTCAAACTGTTAAAAAACTAACAAAGCTATGGCAGCTTTATTATGAAATATCAACAACTGTATATGCTTGGTTTTTAAAAAAAAAAAGAATTATTCCATGTGGATAGTGAGATAATTTGAGTGTTAGGACAGAATAGTGTGTGATATTATAGTTAAAAAAAATGTCAAAACACATTGTTTCATAATAATTAATTTAAACTATGTATAGACTTGCTTCCTCCTAAATAATGATATTCCTATGTATTTTCTCCAATCCTTGCAAGTTTTTGTCATTTTATATTGCAAGAGTTTCTCTTCTCAATGGATGAAAATATTTCTAATATTAGCACCAAATAGAAAAATGGTTGTATGGTAATTAAATTAAGTAAGATGATACCCATTTATGAAAGCTAATAATATAAAGAAATGAAAAAAAAATACTTTATATATGTAAAATCACTTTTTAAATTAGTTGAAATAAATCTATCAAACTTGAAAATTTGAATTGACTTTACCTCAATAGTAATCATTAAGAACATACTACATTTTAGGTAAGATTGCAAAAAACTATCTTAAAGTAAGCTAAGGGCCATGTTTTTCAATATTAAAAATCATCTCTAATTATATAATTCTTAGTTATCATACCCCTTAAACAAATATAATCATACCTCTCCATTAATTGCACTTTTTTTTTATTATAGAAGGAAAAATCTTCTTCTTTTTTTTGTTTTCCAAAGAAAATAGCCTTTTTATTTTTTATTTATTTCCTCTCATTCTAATAGTAAATGTTTAATCTAATCCAACAAAATCAAAATTACAAACTTATATCCTCTAGGGCCTAGCTTCCTAAAAAAAAAATATTTTCAAAGTCATGTCTAAAAGAAAAGACTATCATATATTATCTTCTCAAATAATAGTATAATTTTATTATAAAGTAGCTTCAACAAAAGTTTCTATTATTGGGACCTTATCTCATACAGTGAATTACTATAACACCCTAAAAAATATTATATAATTAATATTTTTAATTTATAAATTAATTTTAATAAAAAAATTAAATTTTGAAGAATCAAAGTATTATATAATATAATAATTAAAATATTAAAATATATTATATTTTAAATTTTTTAAAATAAAATATTATGTAAATTAAGGGCTCATTTAATTCAAACTTCGAAATCAAAATCCGAATAAAAAATAAAATGATTGTATTTTCTCAAATTTAATAGTAAAAATAATGGAATCATAAATATTTTTCTTATAAAATTGTTTGGTTTTTTATATATAAAATCGGAATATATGTAAATTTTTTAATAAATTTCTATAATTTTATTATTAATACACATGCTTATTATTAATAATATTTTTTTTAATTTATAATCATCATATTTAAATTTATAATTATTTTAAATATTTAAAAAATTTTAAATAGGTATTTACTTTATAATTTTTAATTTAAAAATATATTTTAAATTTCAATTCCATAATTCATTAAATATTTATTCCATACAATAAACTTATTATAGTTAAAAAATAATAATAATATTTTTGATTAATATTTTATAATTATTTTAATTTTTATTAATTTTAAAAAATTTGTTTATTAATTTATATGAATTTCAAATTATATATATATTAATTACATATGGCAATATAAAAAATACTTAATCAATGAAAAATAAATTTTATAATTCATTGTTATTTTATTAATAATAATTTAATTAACTAAATTTATTTATTTAATATTTAATTTAATTAATATTAATATTTAAATAAAACAAGGCAAATATTATACATTTAATGAAATAAAAATATATAACTTGATAATGCAAATCTGATTAACTAGAGGTGAGAAGAATGAGTAATTTCTTGAAATGTGGAATTCACATTTTAACTATCAATTAATTTTAGACGAATCAAATATTAAAAAATAGAATTACGTATTTGGCTATTTCGACGTCGTTTTGGATTTTGGACATTTTTCAGCGAATTAAATATTGTTAAATATTAAGAATTAAAATGCATTAAAAAATTATGATTTTATAAATTAAAATTAAAAAAGTGTTGGATATTAGTAAATTTCAGAAATTAAAAATAAAAATTTAAAGATAATAAAAATTAAAGTGAATCCTGTATTATTACATAGTTCCCAGAAGTTTCTTAGCCTCAGGACACGTGGGAGTTAAACTATCACATAACGTGCGAAGACGGCTCGTCGTTTAATCCTAAAATCAAGTGTGCATTAGAACGAGTTTGAATACTGATTATAAAACTTAATTATCGTTTAAAAATATATATATTAATAATTAAAAAAATATTAAATAAATTAAAAATTATTAAGTAAATATTTAGATAAGCGATTGATAATTACTGATTTAAAATAAAAATACTTTTCAGTTGATAAAAATTCTAATCGATAACCGTAACTCTTATTTATTATTATATTTTATCTATTTAAAAAAAATTAATAATTAATATTTATTTAAACACTCAATAATTTTTTAATTATAAATATGTATATTTTTAAATAATAATTAAATTTTATAATTAAATATCAAAGTACTTTTTAAATATTTAACTAAATATCGATTATCAATTAATTTTTTTAAATTAATAAAATTTAATAATTAATTAAAATTATAATAATTAATTAAAATTTTATTAATTAAACAAATATTTTCATTTCAATTCAATAATTATAAATTAACTATTCGAACATCATCATCTTTCTCAAGTTTATTTTGCTCTGCACGGAGTTACATTACACATCACATGACATCATCTTTCCGAAACGTTTTTTTCTTCTTTTTCGAAAAGAAAAAATCTAATTATTATCAGACAAGAAAAAAAAAAAAGTGCAATCGTGACTTTGTCCAACGTGGTTTTGGATCTATACATCACTAGATGGTGACTCGTACGAATTCTTTCGTTTTATTATTTATTTATTAATATATTTTTATTTTTTAAATTTTATTTAATATATATATTAAATTAAATTTTATTATTTATTGATATAAATTATCGTTATCATTTATTCAAAATTATGTGTGTATTATATTTATTTGTATATATAATTTGCATTACATATTTTTGTATTAATAATAACTATATAACTAAATATGTAAAATTATTTTTATATTTATAAAATAATTTATTAATTATAGTTTTATTAGATATATTGTTATTATTTAATTTATTAAATTTACTATTAAATACACTTTGATTCTAATTAGAAATTAATTTACAAAATTCTTAAATTGAATAAATCATTATTTAACATTTAATTGATTTGAAATCAATTATGTATAATTTTTTTTAATTTAATGAGGTGGCAAAATTTTATACACTACTTTTTCTTTTTTTCACTTTAGGCTTATCATATGTTATATATATGATTGGCGAGTGCTCACATGACCTTATTTTATTGAAACTACCATTTATTCAAATATCAGCTACTTAGAAATTAAATTAAAATAAAATATAAAAGAAATCATATGCGTATATCAAATGCCAACTAATAGCAAACATAATAATTGTAATGCGTTTTTCGATTAGTCAACGATCATAGATTCGAGTCTCCATTTTATCATTTTATAAAGTAATTTTGCACTATTAGTTGTAAACAAATCTAAAAATAATAATATATTTCTCGACTACTCAATAAATTTATATTAATATTCTTATTCTCTCATATTGAAAAAAAAAATTACTTAAAAAATTAATTCATTTTCTAAAGTAATTTTCTTTATATTTTGATAAATTGAGTGGAGTTGTGCCTTTAAATTTGCTAAAATGAGAATATTTAATTTTAGATTCCATTTAATTTAGCTGTTTATAACAGCTGTTAATTATTGCTGATAGTTGTTAGTTGATGGTTGATAGTCGGTGACTATTATTTAAAGTGATTGGTAAAATTATTATCAAGTTAAATATCAACTGTTTATAAAAAACATAAATTTTTTATAAACAGTTATGATTTGACTATTTAATAGTTAACAGCTGTTAATAATCAAACGGATATAATATTTTTAATAAATAGTTATTGTTTGACTATTTAATAATTAACAGCTGTTAATAACCAAACAGGTATAATGTAGCTATCGAGAATAAAAAAATTATCATTTAAATAAAATTGTTTTGTCAAATGCACAATTAATTGACACATAAATATATCTGAAAATATTTTTTAGAGTAACTAGTGTTTGTTTGTTTTTTAAAAATCTACATTGAAAAAGTGGCTATTAAGATATTGTTAAATGTTATTTTTATTTAAAATTTTAAACTTACTATTTATATATTAAAATCTATATTTTAGAAAACAGATTGTACACAAAATATAAAAAAAAAATATCTTGTTTGCATTTGACAACTTTTTTTTTTTTTAAGAAGAAAAATAAATAAATATTAATAAATTTTTTATTTTATAATTGAGAAATAAAGAAATAATAATCATAACCAATTGAGTCTGATTGAATATGAAAAATGTTATTAAATTTTTAAAAAATAAAATTTGATTTTGATAATGCCATGAACAAACAAAATAAATCAGGTGGGTGTGCTGTCCATAAGTGTCAGAGCTGATTTTTTCAAATGGGTTCTTAGTTTGATGAATTTGAATCAAGTGGTTTAAATTATTGTGGAGCAGGGAGTGTTAGAATCTCTTGGGTTGAGACCACCTGGATATTGTGGTCCATCGAAGCACGGAAAATTTTATCATAATTGTCGGCTCAGTTTTCATAACGTGTACTGTAACCCATGGTAGCATGTTTATTTATCTATTGTTCCATTGAAGCCCTTTTCACAAGGTCACTGTACGGTAGCGCGAATTTTCCAATAACGCTGTATTTAATTTAATTTTATTAAAAAATTTATTTCATATACAAATAAATTTTAAATAAAATTTATTTATAAATAAATTCTTATATTCTATATATTAAATAATAAATATATAATTTATTTTAAATAAAATAAAAATTATATTTGATATAATTTTAAAATTTATTATAATATTTTACTTAATAAAAAATATCTATAAGTGTTATAAAGAAGGAATTTAGATTTGAGATTAATGAAAGAGAGGAAAATATTAAAATTAATATGAGTATTTTAATTTTTTAAAATTTATTGATTTAAAATTATGAAATTTATTTGAAAATATTAACTATTTTGATAGGATTTAATTTAATTATTTTTTATTTTACAGATTTAATTATTTAGAATTTTAAATAAATTTGAATCATGAATTTATAAATAAATTTCGCCAAATTTTATAACATTCATTTATATCAAATAAAACTGCAATATCATAATTTTTAAATTATTACTTTTAATTATCCTAATACTTACCCATATTTTTAATTTATTTTATATATTAATCGAGATTAAATTGAGTTTAATTGAATATTTTCACACTTCAAACATTCATTCAGAGATTATTTTTGAATGTTATCCCCGAAAATCAACTCCTCATTGTTAAGTAAAAGAATTTGTTTTTGTTTTTGTCAGTTACACCAAAAGAAAGGCATATTATAGCTATGTTTTTTAGCGACAGACTAAAACTCAATGCTGTATAGCCACAGACTTGCGACAAATATCAACAAATTAAATTAAAAAGAAAAAATATATTAAAAACAAAATTGAGACGGAATAGGGAGATATTAGTGATGAAATTGTAAAATCAATTAAAACTATATTTAAAGGCATTATAGAAAAACACCATTGTGCTAATGTTAACATGTTTGATATTCAGTATGTCATTTAGGAGTTAGGACCTCAATTACACTTGGTATTGCTCATTTAGTTTACCCACAGACACACTACAATATCTTTATGATCATTATGAGAAGCATGATGATCACTGAATTACACGAAAAGAAAGAAAATCCAACTTGTGCCAAAGTGATTGTTCAGTTTGTTAATGAGTTCGCCTTGAGATTCAAATAGTTTATAACCTATCTACTCAATGATATATTAATTGGTGTAAATAAGTTATCTTTATACTTCTGATTCCTTTTCACATGCAATTAAGTTCTCTCAAACGTGAGTTAATTAACTAGTGTTTATCATTGTCAACCTGTAGTTACCCCTCCTCTTTTTATTTTGTATATGTGTAGGTTGCTTTTGCTTATTTTGGTTGTACAGATCAATACCCAGTTCTTGTTACCTTTTGATCTAGCTTAATTACTTGTCATTTTTGGATAAGCTAGGAGGAAGGAAGAGAAAGAGAGAGAGAGAGAGGAGTGAATATCCTTATCTCTTTCTATTTTCAGAACAAGTGATTCCCAGGAGCTTGATCACATTATCTAAATCTGAAGAATTATCGAGCAATTTTTTTTATTTTTAAATGTTTGATGCATCTGGGTTTCTTAATTGAAGTATAAAGATTTGATTTTTCTTTTTAGTTCCTTTTTTTAGTTGTATAAATATAAAGCTAGGTACTTATTTTTCTTTTATGAGATGAAAAAGTTTAGGTGAGGTTTTGTTCCTTTTATGAGTTGAAAAAGGTTAAGGTTTTGATAAATGTAATGTAGTGGGTGTTTGAATCTTTAATTTGAGAATTCAAAATACATTAATCACTCAAAATCACTTCAAAATAAGTGTTTGACTTGATAACTATTAATGAGTTTTGTTCTTCAAAAATAGAATTTAACATTCAATTGAGATTTTTTAAACACTATTTTAATGCTTTTGAAAAAATAAATTTTGATGAAAGTGATTTTATAAATTAATAATTTTTCATTCACTAAATTTTAGAAAATAATAATTTTTTATTCACCAAAATAAATTTTGAAGAATCAGATCCAAACATGTCATAGTTTCTAGTTTGGAATAACATTTTATTTTCATTTTTATTATGAGGCGGATCCTATCCCAATTCAATTATAGTAGGGATAGATAAACTCCCTTCAAATTCACGTATAATCAAGGTGAGGAAATTTTACTATTTGTATGTAATTATTAGCATAGTGAGACAGTAAAAGGAACATTGTATTGAAAATCAAGTTGATTTTTCTTCATTATGAAAAATAGGGATGGACCTCCATTATTTGAATGGTATTTCATTTTTATTTGTTATTTTATTATTGGACCAGTTTATTATATTATTTATTTGAATAAATATATCTAAAATGCATGACGTTATTTATTAAGCTTATTAAACGTAATAATTCAGTTTTTTGTAGTTTATTATTATTATTATCAATTTTTATGGATTGTGAAATATTTGAAATTAACTTATTAATATGCAATTTGGGACTTCGAAGCCAATTGGATATTTCTTTTAATTTAGTGGAGGATTTAGATATTTATTTTTTATTTAAAGAACTTTTTTTCGAGATAAAGACATACTTTGGTTTTTATATTAAATAATAATTTTTATAATAAATTATTTGTCAGTTAAAATGATAAATAAGAGGAAGGGTCCCATTTTACATTTTTTGTTTTAACAAATTGCATTTAATTAATTATTATTTATTATGTATATACCGAAATATAATTTAATGATAAATACATATCTTCTAAATAATAGATTCAAAATCGATTCTTCTTTTTAATGTTAAAAAAAATATTATTTATTATGTCGAATTAAATAATTATAATTATAGTAATATAATATTAAAAATAAGTTAAATTAATAATTTTCTAAAAATATTTTTCATTTTTCGTGGTGGATTAGAGATGAATTTGAAACAAAATAGCGATGGATTTTCTTAAAAAATGTTTTTCATAAACAGTGATGTGTCTTATTTTATTTTTAATTTGAAATGATAAATTTTAGATAAAAATATTCTGTAGCTAAATTTAGCGACGAAAAGTTAAAATTTCTTGCTATTTTATTAGCGACAGATAAACATTAAATAGCGACGAAATTTAATATTTTAGCCACTGACATTCCGTCGCTAAAAATCGAAATTCTGGCAGTGTTATATTATTTTATTTTCAATATTTATATTTAATTATGTCATATAATTTTATAATTTAATCATTGTGTTTCATGAATAATTTATTAAAATGTAGCAAATTGAAGGTCATACACTAATCACTAAAATTCAATATTTTTAGTTATAATTTTAAATTATTAATTATATTAAATTTTGAAATGCTATTCTACTTATTAATTTCAAGTTGAAATACCAAATACTTCAACCACTAATTCAAACCAATTTTATATATCTAAATTATGTGAATATTTTTATTTATTGTCCAATAAACATTTATATTTTAAAATCATTTTCTCTTTTCGAAGTCAATAATAATAATAAACATTAATTACCGTTGCTCAGAGATTAAACGTTGGTTAGTTGACGTGGTAAAAAAGTAGTTCCTACATAAATCCCGTAAAGTAAAATATGTGTCAAATATTTGTTTCCACAATCCATAGAGAAATTAATTAATATGAAAATTTATTAGATAAAGTAGAAATATATTTTTTTATATAAAAATAAATTAAATTAAAGATAAATATATATCATTTTATTTTTATATAAATATTATAATTATTTTCGTTTTACTTAATAATTTTTCATTTATATCACCTGTATTATACATGAGGAAAGAAGAAAAGCCAGCAAAAAAGAAAAGCAAAGAATAATAATAGTAGTAGTTTTGAGTTTGACCACACATTAACTAACTAATTAATTAATTATTAAGCACGCTCTTTAATCAAGTTTAATTATCCTAAGAAAAGAAAAACAATTCCTTGCAATTGAAATTATCAGGAATAATTAATTACAGTAGAAGGAATCTGGTGCAGATGCTTAATTGACTATAATTCTATGTAATGCTAAATGTGTATATCACTTAACAAAAAATCCATGTAATTTAAATTCTTTTCCCTTAATATTTGTTAAATTCTAAGTTATTATTGTAACTTGTAATAACCTCAAAAGCTAATATTTGTTAAATTCTAAATTACCACTATAATTTAGTTGAATTTATCATCTTATTTGTTTTTCTTCAATTTTTCATATGATTTAATAATTTTCATTCAATTTTTTTCTTAAACCAATTGTCACTTGACAAGTATATTATTTTTTTATACTCTAATATTATATTAAATTTCAAATTACCATTATAACTTAGATAATTTTATCATATTATAAATATTAGAGTTTATTTAATTATGAAATACCAAAAATTAAATTATATATAAACTAATTCAATATTTTATATTCAATTAATATATGATATATTCTCATATTATTAATTTTTCATTATTCTTTTTTATTATTATGCAATTCTTCATATAGTTTAGCAATATTAAAAAAAAAAACTCTGATTGGCAAGTGAAATTTTTTTTTATCTTATTTATTAGACTTTCAATTTTTAAGATTATATATAAATGGAATTTCTTTTTTATTTATTTATTTGCTAATCTTTTATTCCAAGATAGATAACTTGTGTTTGATCAAACCAGATAGATAAATTTAACATTTAAAAACTAATATCTGAAACTGTGTTAATTAGAGGTAAGTAATTAAAAGGCCTAGAAGCTTCTAAAATTTAATTATTTATTTTTGTTATTTTCTCACATAAAAAAATTATTGAATTCATATATATGATCTTTTCATCTACAAAAACATACCTGTCATTTTAACACTCAGTTAGTGTGGGGTCCATGAGATGATTGTAACCACTCCTTGCATGACATGTGATAAGAAGAAAAGCAATTCGAAAATTGAGAAAATTCAAAATCCAAAAAGTGAGGGTATGAACAAACAGTAAGTTATTGTGATTTGAGAGCTTAACCAGCATGTGTTAGTTGGGGTAATTATGCTTTAAACGGATGCATTATTGTACATTGTCCTTAAGAGGGCCCACTCTTACATTGTTCTTTTATTCGTTTGGGCTAATTACTTTCATCTACGTCTAAAATAAGAGATTATTTTGGCATAAAAGTGCATGCACAATTTCATTTATATCTATTAGATTCATTTGTAGGTTGAGTTGTTGCATAAATTAAAAAAAGAGATGATACATTTTCATGTTGGAGAACGAGAACTATTAATATGATAATGAAATAAATTTATTTAAAAAATATAAAAATAATTAAAAGTAATATATATATTTTTTAATTAAAATTAATTATAATATTATTGAAAAATAAAATAAAAAGAAATTGTGAAAAAAATAAAAATTAAAAAAAATGAAGAAAAAAGAAAAAAATAAAACTAAATGATATTTTATCAGGGATTATAAAGATAATTTTTTTAAAATTTAAAAATCATTTAAGTAATTTTAACAAATTTTAAAGATAAAATTATAATTTAATTTTAAAATTATCAAAATTAAAGGAACATGTGTCCCTTAGCTTTATGTGGATCTATTTCTTAGTTGTTGATCTCAATTTATATATAAAAAAAGTTACAACTTGATCAAATCTTTGAAAATTTTAATATTTTTCATATTTAAGTATGATTCAAGAATAGTTTTAGCGTGCATATAAAACATATTATGTGAAATTCATTTAATATATATTAATGTGTAATAAATTGTTTTTATTTGAATAGTCATTCTCTTAAAAAAAATAATAGTTAAAATTTGTTCTAGGCTAATAATCAATTAATCAAAGACAAAGTTAGGAAAATACTCATGGTTGAATTGATTTTTTTTTTTTTTTTTTGTAAAATTAAGTTTAAATGGATCATATGAATTTTTTTTTTTATAAATTAATGAAATTTTTTTTTGGGTAAAGCCACCACATTAACAATTAAGCCTTAATACAAATACTTATTGTTAATACTAGAAGAAATGTCACCGTAATGAAGTGCAAATAAAAAAAAAAACCTTTAATTGAATGGTATTAAAATTATTTTCAAATTAAGAGATTTTGAATTTAATTCAACTTAAATTTGAGTTTACTTGTATATATAAAAAAATTATAAGATAGATTATATTATTCTACTTAAATATTTAAATGCTCTTAGAATTTAATTTTTTACTATAAAATGTCACTTTCAAGTTAGGATGACTTCATTTTAAGTATTTTGATTATTTTTTTTCTAATTAAAATTTAATTTCAATTCAAATTCATAATAATATAAATTTATATATGGTTATAAGATCATTAAATTAAAATATTTTGTCCCCTATTAAATTTATAAAATTATTATCAATTTAAAAAATACATGAAAAATATTTTTCTTATTCAAATTTTGTTTGATTGAACATAAATATGATTTTAATGTGAAATTTATCTTCTAAAAAAACTTTTTCTTAATTTTGTTTTTGGTTAATCTCTTAAGTATGGTATAAGATCTTTTTCAAATTATAAATAATGAAAAATTCATTTAGAATTTAAGTGTGCTCTTATATTTAAAAACAAATTAAAACTAAGATAACGTGTTAGATCAAATAGTCGACTAAATGATATCAATGATACCCAAATTTTTAAAATTTTTCTAAATTGATTATTAACAAGAAAATCGTTATGAATTAATAATTTAATTTTTAAAAAATTGGTATTGACTGATTACCTGTCAGAAAATTTACAAAATTGATATATGTAGATGCCAGCTAAGCACAATATGTTAATATGACATGATAACTTAGTGTCATATCAGTGCCATATAGAAAATTTAGGCTGACTCATCAGTCACATCAACAAATATGATTAATAAAAAACAGGACCATATGAATAGTAAAATGGTCAGACGGTCAAATGCATATTTGACATGTGTATGAGAAAGAAAGTAAAAAAAAAAATTCACCCATTTCCATTGATTTCTCCCTAATGCTCATACAACTGAGTCACATGCAATCCTCTCTGTCTCTATCCACTATTTAATTTTTGTGTGTCACCATTGCCTCTAAATTGTCTCTCCCTCTTTCTCTTTATTAAGATCTCAATGTCAACGACTTTTTCTCCACTTTCCTTCACTCACCACCACTGTGGTTGCTCCAACGATACCAATCTCATTTCCTCAATCTCAATGACAATCACAACCTTTAATCACCACATCTGTCTTTTGTGACTTCCTTTCCCATTTCTCCTTCTCGATTCGCCATGCTTCTCCTAGCACCGCCTTTGGTTAGAACTTGTTGATCATAACTCTATGGCCCGACCCAATTCTCTCTCTGAAGTTGTTACTCGGATCCGTAAAAATATGTTTTACTTCAAATTCAATTATACTACCTTCCTCGCCATTGTTCTTGCTTTCTCTCTCTCCTCTCACTCTTTCTCTCTTCTCATTCTACTTAATGCATGAATCTTTCTTTATCTATTTCGACCGTCAGATTAGCCTTTTTGTTATTCTCGAGGTCAGATTAGCCTTTTTGTTATTCTCGAGGTGGTTTTCACAGATAGTAAAATCCTAAGTATTTTAGTCGTGTTGACTATTGTTGTGCGTTGGCTCACTTTTATGGTTAAATTGTCTATTATGAGTGCACATGGTGCGTTTAGAATACCTAAGAAACTATTTCTGGACGACCAAGAACCTGGCAAATGTTTGATTTCTCTCTTTTCTCGACATCACTGTCTCATATGTTGTCGTTGTAACTATTGCCTCTCGTATTTAACAAGGACTCACTTACTCATACGAGTCTCACTTTTATTAGTTCTTTTAGTGTATTTGTTATAAGAAAAAGCTAGAGATTAATTTTTTTTTCCCTCTAATCTGGAAGCATTTCAATTACAGTTTTGTAAATTAATTTAAAATTTGATGGTATCTTAAGTTTAATTAATTGATTTGTATTATAATTTGGATCATGATTATGGTGATTTTGATATAAGCAAATATATGTAAGATGTTTATTGATTTTGTGTGTGTTTTTCAATGATTGTTAATATAGTTTTAGTTATGTTTGAATTAATATTAATAATAATATTACTTTTTTTAAAAAATTAAATTATTGTTTTGTAGTATTTTGAGAAATGTTTTAGGTAAAGGAAAAAGCAAGCTTACTTTTTATAGATATAAATTCTTTGCAATCTAAATTTCTCTCTCTACTATGTATCACGCATGCATTGAATTTTACTGTTCATTTGGCCCCACGTTTCATTTATCTGTCTTACTGATGTGGCTGCTCAGTCAAATGTTTTTTACCACGTGGCACTGTTATGGTGATGAATTGTCTTATCATATTAACACGTTGTGTTTAGTTGGCGTCCATATGTATCGATCCAATGAATTTTCTAATACATGATCAGTCAGTGTAAATTTTTTAAAAATTTAATTATTAATCTATAATGATTTTTCTATTAATAATCAATTTAAAAAAAGTCTAAAAATTTGGATATCATTGGTAACACAATCTTTTTTCTACTTACAAATTATTCTCAGGCTATAAGATATGAATTTATAATGTAATCACAATGATGGAATCCTTCCAAATGGTGAATTACAAAAGGTATCAATGGACTAATTTGCCAACATCCCTACATATATTGGCCACTATATATTGAAATGTACCCCATATTTAATTTATGGGGGTGGTGATGTTTGTGTTTGGGGTCCTTTGTTGATGAGCAACAATAGATGTTGATTGATATTGAACCTTGGGCTGTAAATTGTGATGAAAATTGGAATTAAGTTATTTGTACATAATAGGGAATCTTCCTTTTCTACTTCTTAGCTACTCTAATTGCATCTTTTCAACAACAATTTACTACAATAATTCTTCTTCAAAACGATGTTAAGATCATGACAAATTCTGTTATGTGACATAGCACATGCAAAATTAATAGATATTTAGAATATGATAAGTTTTTATTTAGTGTGATTATCTCTCAAAAAAAATTAGCATACGTTTGATAAACCATAATAAATTATAATTAAATGTATTTTTAGAATCAATATTACATTAAAAATATATTTGATTACATTATATTATATTTTATTACAATATTTTATTTTACGGTTGAAATTTTTCAATTTTATTTTGCATTTTTAACTTATGCATAAAATAAATGCTAAAAGAAGAATTATTTTTTTATTAATAAATTGAAAATTATTTAAAAGCCTCCAATTCTTAATTTTCTACTATGCTACTTATCCATTGATGCTAACTGAATAACTGTATACATGCAAATTTTTGTAATGCATCAATCAACACAACGCTAAATTAGCATAATGGCAAATAAAACAACGAAAAATGAAGTTCGTACAAAAATTTGAAATAAATAATACTTTTCATTTACATTTATCATTTTTTTTAAGAAAAATTTTAATATGTTTCTCTTTTTTTTTTAAGATTAATAATTTTTGAATTATGAATATGATTTTTTAATAATATTAATAATATTTAAATTTTATTATTTATTTTAAAATAGTCTTATATTACCACTAAATTAAAAGACGAGATGATAATATGATATTTGAGTAAAAATTTAATTTTAAAAATATTATTTTAAAAAAATTTATTATGTCAAACTTTTTTTTTATATTTAAATTTTAAAATAATTATTTAAATATTAAAAAAATAATTTAATATTTTTTAAATTTCAAAATAATATTTTATACAATTTTTTTTAATCTAAACACTCTCACTATCGAAGATATGTAGTATTCTGGTACAAGAAACTTATGGCTTACACCAAAAGTTTGGTCTAAAGCCCAAAGAACAGAATAAAAATTTTATTTAAATCATTAATTATTTAGGTGAGATGGGCTCAATCCATGACAAGAGTTTTAGATGGACCCAGGAGCAAGTAAAAACCAGACACCATAATTATTATTATTTTAAATGTAGATTTCACTTTTGAGAAAAATATAATTTTTTATCAAAATAATTAATGAATATTTTTTATCAGTTTATGCATTATAAAAAAAATAAACAAATACTTATTAACATTAACATATTACTCTTCTTAATATAATGTTAACTCTTAAATAGTTTTCTTTTTTTTACTATTAAATTAGTTTGTAAATCTATATTTCACGCAGTTTTTATTGCAAAATATTTTTTATTAATTTTTATATATTTTAAAAAGGTAAAAAATATGTTAATATTATTATAAATAAATATATATAAATATAAAATTATTATATACTTTATATAAATAATAATAATAATAATAATAATCAATTTTTAAATTAATCTTTATATATTAATATAAAAATTTAAATTATTAATCATTGAATGAAAGAAAAGAAAAACTATAGGAGATTATAATGAAAACAATTATAATGTACTAAAAGTACTATTTTATCCTACTTTTTTATTTACTTTTTTATATTATTACTTTTTATTTTTTCTTCATTTAAGTTTTTCAAACAAGGTTATTATATGAAAAAGTCAAAAAAAAAAATTAAATTTTCATATTAAATACCCCACTAATTACTTAATATTTATTTTTAATATTTTTAAAATATTTAAAATTATATAAAAAATTTAAAATTTTATAAAAAAATAAATAAAATGATCAACATATAGAGATTTTCAAACTTTCCCCGTGTTCTAACTTTAATATATATAATAGATATAATAAATTTGATTAAATTAAGACACTAGTTATTAGCATGTCACTCTCAATTTAGCAAGCATTGCATGCATGAATGTAATCTTTTCCCCCCCTAAATTCATTAAATAGAGAGAGAAAGAGAAGAGGGAGAGCAGAAAAGGAAGGGAAAAAAAAAGAAGGAAGTAAACCCAACAAACACTTAAAGCACTATTAAATTCATTTAACTCAACAAACACTTGATTAAGGTGCTAGAAGGTTGAGATGTAATACCACTTAACTGTTAATTAAAAAATAAAAAACTAAATTCATTTAATATGAGCTAAAGGTTTAATATTGCTAACTGTAGCAATGTAAGGAAACCAAGTCTAATAACTAATCTATAAACATATATTAGGATATGATATCATATCTAAGAAAAAGTACAAAGATGAAGTAACCTCACTCAAGTACAGGAAGAGAAAAGCAGAAAAAGAAGGGAGAAATTTTAATACAAAAGGAATAAAGCTAAAGAAATGAATGATGCTTATGTATGGTAGGAAAAGGGAAGGGAGTGAACCATCATTGTGGACCTCTCTTTGTTTCCTCATCTCTTGCTTTTTGGCATTTTTCCACTCTCAATTTGTATTTTCTAAACTTCATTCATTACCAGACTTGTGTCAGGTCAATTCTACTTGACTGGTGGTTTACTGGTGGGTACTAAAGCAGATGCGTTCCTTGCTCCTAAGGGCTGGGCTGGGTTCTTTATAACTGATTGCTCGTCTCAAGTTACTGCCACTTCTTCTCCACTTAAAGAAGAGAGAGATGCATCTGTCCTAAAAAAAAAACAGGACTCGAGAAGCCAATGTATCTGATGATGATCACTTTCCATGCTTCTTACCTGTGCCATAAAGAATCATACCACGAGTCATGCTAGTAATTATGCTTCAGCAACTTTATTCAGACAAGATGTAAATACATGCCTAATTGCTTGCCACGATAGGTGCAGTTACTAAGTGATGGTGGCCCATTATAACCTGAGTTGTAAGTTTCTTCAGTAATTTCACTACAAAATTGTATAAAGCTGTATTTCATAAATAAAAACATCAGTTGTGGCCATCATAATGGCTGTATGCCCTCAATTAATTGTCCAATTGTTGGTTTTGTTTTTCTTTTCTTTCAGATAAAATCAACGTTGTATACCTGCCAGTAACATATCAATGTCGCAAGGTATATACAGCAGGGTAAAGAAGAAGGAATGCTTCAGATCTGAGATTGACTGATCAAATCAAGAAATAGTACTACAGGTATCCAAATGAATATGAAAATGCGATTATTTTCATCATAATGGTTTACCTCTTTCAAACCATGACTTTCGAACAGCTTGTCGGATGCGGCGTTCGTGTCTTTCCAGGAGTTCATCCACTCTATTTGATTGAGATAGCAAGGGTCCAGAAAAATCAACCTTGTCCCCTTGACCTTGACAACCCTGTTCAAGTTCAACATTATGTCAGATAATATAATTATTGATATGTAATTAACATATTGCAAGAATATTAAAATATAATTCATATCTCTATTATTTTGCACTTTGCAAAATAAATAAGTAGGTAACAAGAAAAAGAAAAGCATTAATTGCTCAAACCTAGTTTGTTGGGTGAAATTTTCTCCTGGTTTTTAACTTTCAAACGTGACAATCTTTGGTAAAATCACATTTGGAAAAATTCAAGTTTGCTTGCTTGTTTATAAAAGAAGAGAAAGGAAAATAAATAAAAATATTAATTCTTCTGAAAGAAACTTTCTTTTAGGGATAAATAAAGTTTTCAAAGTTTCAAAATTTTCAAAATTATTCTCTGTTGCTGCTGTTAGCGCAAAACTGTTGTCATCAAGCAGCAACATGATCAAGTTTCCCCACAACAATCACTAGTGCCAGTTGAACCCCGCTGCTGTGCTGTTTCAAGTTAATTATCACCACCTCTCCGATCGATCAAGCACATGAAATTCATCGAATCTCTAAACCCTAGTGATAAAGCCTCATGAGTTACTCTTGTTTTATCTTTTGTGAATATGAAATGATTTTGAATAGAATGTATGACGTTTCAAGATGAGGTAAAAAACATAGAGAAAAGTTTTTTCTATGTTCCCAGCAATCAAAGTTCAAAAAGATGCCAACCCCCTAACTTTTTTCGATCAAAATGGCTGGTTGACCAACAAGGATGTTAAGAATAAAACAAACAAAAGACAGGAACATCACGAGATCTGCTCACCTACTTAAATTACTGAAATTAATAAAATCATTTTAGTTTTCATGATTTCACCTTCGGAATTTAACAAATTCCCATTAAAATTTAGATATCCATTGGAATTAAAACTATGACAAGTTACAAGCTTTTTCACAAAAATGCATAATTAAGGCAGATATTTCATTTCATCTTCAACAAAGAGAAAAAGTAAAGTTAGATGTGATTTTAATGCTTACAAACGTACCAAATTATTTCTCTTTGCTTCCATTTCCTCTCTTTGATAAAGTGCCAATGATAGTTCTTGTGAATGGTACCCCTCGGAAGCATCAAAAGAATCTGGCCTTTCAAATTGACTCCACTGTTTCTGCAAAGCATGCTTGGAAATCTGATATGAATCATGGCCCCTTGAATTGGTACGGATCCCATATCTGAGTTCCCCATTCTCATGCCGTCTTGAATCAAAATTGTTCTTTTCTTGCAATGCAGTAGAGGGTTCCAATCCATTATTAATGTGACCTCTTGAAATAGTCCTAGTGTGGGACCGTACAGATGCATCATCCTTTAGCCTTTTTGCCCATGTGAAGCCACTTGAACTAGATACCTGTAACGGGCCAGAAAAGGGAATGTCCCCTTGGGATGCATTTTTTACATGGAAAACCTCTTCCAATTTATCAAGTGATGGCTTCTGTGCCTCTCCACCAGACCTGGTATCTCCTCCCTTAGAAATATGCATATTATTACTACTATTGTCTTGAGCATATTGCATTCGAGCCACTGTATCCTGGAAAATGAAAAGGAACTTATCAGTTCAAATCAGCTTCCTCAAAAACACGGGCCTGTGTATGTGTGAAAAAGTGTGAGAGAGAGACCTCTGCTGGTGCTAATTTATTGATACCACCAGGTTTTCTTGTTGGCTTTCTTGTTTCAGCCCCACGACTTCTCCCACTAATCTTTTTCCTGAAAGTTCAGTGAGACATCTCAGTTTTTCAACTCTCCAGAGATTTTTTTAAGATTTCTTTCTTCCCATAACTTTTCATAACACTAACCCCAAAAGACTTGCAAACTGGCAAGCTATTTACAATCCCTTTCAAATGAAAACATCATTTCAAGTTTTAAAAATATTTATAAATTTCATGGTTTCCTCAAAATCAAAATCCTAATACATGAATTCTTTTTATTTTCTTGGTTACAGTATTTTCCATACAATTAGAAGTTCAATTTGCTTTAAAGCATTGTGCTCACTAGATTTCAAATTTCAAATGGCTATTAGTTTGAATCCAAATCCCTAGCCTAAAATCTAGGTAATTCCATGTGTTGAGCTGTTGCAACATATGATTGATGACATAGCTGACAGCTCTTTTTCAAGAGTAAGCTGCCACAATCAATATTTATTTCTCAAGAGGAATAATCAAAAACCTTTTACCAGAAAAGGAAAATGAGAGTTCTCACCTCCTTGCCTCCTCACGGTTTTTCGCATCAATCTCCTTACTTGGTGGATATTTTGGCAAGCTTGATGCATCACATGCATAAGGTTTTGTGGTGAAGTACTGAAAATTGTAGATAAAGAGAATTGCATTAGCATAATCCTAGAGACACAAATCAGAGGTGACAGTGATAGCATTTCCACAGAACAGCTTGAATTATTTCATGGTGTGGCTGTACTAGAACTACAATGACAGATGAAAACCAAACTGAAGAGGTCAGGCATGAGTTTATCAATTTTGAGTGAGAGCTAGGAATAAAACTGAAATGAACAACACTGGTATATGGAGAAGTCAAATAGAACGCAGTAAATTAAATTCATTTTTGTGGTCATTTCTTGTGATTGCCACATGAGATTTTATAGAAGATAATAATCACCTCAGATGAAAGAGCAGAGGCAGCAGTCCCACGCTTGTATGGCTCTACAGATAGAAGTGTTTCGATCAGGCTCACAGCAGTTGTTGGTAAATCTTTGAAGGTCTCACGAAGACAGCTATCATAAGGTTGTTGTGGTTTGAATAAAGTTGAATGAGGAAGCTTGGATTTTTTCCAGTATTCATCAGGTGGGGATCCACAAAGCTTGAAAATTTTATGCAATTGTTCAACCTGAAGGAGCAGCCAAGAGTATTCACATACAAACTTAAACTGCCGATGAAAATACAACAGCAAACTTCTATTAATTCAAATATGCTATTAGTTTATAATAAATATAATAATAAAACATTTATATCTGGTCATCCCAATGCCTGATACAAGCTTCTTCAACAGTATTACACAGAGCAGAATCACAAAATTAAAAGGACTGTTGCAGTGGACTATTGGCTGGAAGCAGTCACTACCAGTTTTGTAATCCAACAAAAAAATGAAATGGTTTTCCCGAATATTTTCTTAGACTCCATCAAGGACTTGAAAAAGGATAAAAAGGCTTCAGGTCAGGAACACTATGTCTCATACCATTGGTTCTATTCTTACACAGAAGATTTTAAGAAAAAGTCCCAGCCTACTCTTACCATTAATCATTAATAATAATATGCATGCACAGCCTGAATACCTTTCAAGACACTTATTCTAGACGAGCAAACTCATTTGAACTTTTCCCCTTCAAATTTACAATAAGAAAAAATGTGCAGGGTTAATGTAAGTACTCTCACAGAATCTGCACATTTCCCATTGTACAACTCCATTATTATATTTCACCAAAAAGTTATTGCTAGCGAGAAAATGAATAATGTCACATAATAATGCACTTCAATAATGTGATTACCTCTGTTCTCCCTTGAAGGATAGGTTTTCCAAGGAGAAGTTCTGCAAATACACAACCAACACTCCAAAGATCAACTGATGCTCCATAATCAGTTGAACCTAGTAAAAGTTCTGGAGGTCGGTACCACAAAGTCACAACACGGCTGGTTAAAGGTTGTCTGTGCCCAGAATTGCAGAAGTTTGCCAATCCAAAATCGCCCACCTTCAATATTCCTTCATTGTTTACAAGAAGATTTGATCCTTTTATATCCCTATGCATTACACCCTTTGAGTGACAGTGCTCAAGTCCAGAGAGCAACTGCTTCATGTAACACTTAATCTGCAAAATAAGACAATTCATATACTCCAATGAGAAAGAAACAAGAAATAAGACAATTCATATTCTTCGATAGAGAAAGAAACAAGTAACTCTACTGAGGAGACATATCAACAACAGAAAAATTACTATTATCTAGAAGTCCATTACTTTTGTATTCTAAGGACATGATAAGTACATTTTGTATTGTAAACAAAAAATTCAATGCTGCATAATCAAAATAATTTTTATTTTTTTTATGTAAAAAGGAAAAGTGAAAAAACCTGTGACTCGCTAAACCTGACATCAGGGCAAGACAAGAGTCCAGTGATATCATGCTCCATGTACTCAAAGACCAGGTAAATGCTGCATGATAAACGTGAAGTAATTAACCCATCCAATTTCATTATGTTGGGATGGTCAAGCCTGCGAAGAATCAATATCTCTCTTGCCATGAACCTGACACTCTCAGGCTCAAAATTATCAAAGCGAACCTTCTTCAGTGCAACAATCCTCCCAGTTTCAAGTTCACATGCTCGGAACACACTGCTATATGTACCCTGTCCTATCTACGAAAACAATTGAAAATCCAGTAAGTCCATTTTCCAGTTAAAGTAACAGAAGCAGAGAGTATGAATAGCAGAATAAAGCCATCAACAAGATTCCGTTTCATACACCAAAAGTGCATAACAGAAGTGATAGATTTCTTCAAAAAGTCCCAGCAAGACGGCAGGGCCCTTAAATGGGAGTACACTTACTGTTAAAACAATTGTGTCGACAAGAATCTAGTCATACATAAAAAGAGCAAGTTAGAAGTAACTTTGATAGATGATTTCTACAAAATAAACATATATATATATATATATAAAGAACTGGAAGGAGGTTCGATGAGAGTATGTATACTGTTCAACAATTATAATCAGGGCAGAAGGGAAGAATTGTTGTGAAGCAAACTATCAATTCAATTTTCTAAGAATCATGAATCACAAAAAAGGAGCATTATATATGCTAGAAAAAGTTAATCCTTTTCATAAATGGCATCTTCTAGGCTACACTTTACAAATAAAGAAGCAGCAGACTCTGGAATGACCAAGGAAAGAAAAAGTTGACCACCACCAAGCAGAGTTGAATTAGCAACTTTTAGTTATGCATATCAAACAAAATGCTAAAAAATTTTAAATTTCTGAAAAATTCTGTTATTTGGTACATTGTTATGAAAAATTATGTTCTTTGGAAGTGAACCAAATAAATAAAACAAAGCCAAAAAAATACTATCAACAAAATGACAGAGAACCCATCTTTGCACCAATCATATGTATCCACTTACCCAGTTTCAATTTATGAAGAAATAAAAACAAAAAAATAAAATAAAATCTAGAAATTGTATTAACATGTGTGTATATATATATATATATATATATATTGGACAACCTTCTCCAATTTCTCAAAAGCATCGGCCTTAAGCGGGACCCATCCATGAATAGCTTCACCGGCGACAGCACTAAGCCAGACAGGCCAACCGGCGGCCACCTGTTCTCCTTCAATATACTTTTGCAAATTCCTCAACCTAAAACTCAACGACTCACCATTAGAACTCGCTCTCCCGGAGTCACCCAACTCGCTCCCACAACAACTCAGCTCTCCATTATTCTTCTTATGGTTACTATTCCCATAACTCTTATGGCCGCTGCTCTTATTGTCATTCTCCAAACCGACCCGTATCCGACCCGAATTAAAGCAACCCGAATGGTCGAACGCCGGAGTAACGGAAACCGCCTGCTTGGAGCTAACGCAACCCATTTGGCAAATAAGGTCGACCCGGAAGAGGGGATCCTAAATGGAGTTGGTCGGGTCAGTAAGTTACCGGATCCAAGAGCCTCAGAGAGAGGACTGAGGAGACAGAGAGCTCAAAAATGAAACTCAAAAATGCGGTTTTTATATATAAATCCCAACACGGGAATGTTTTCCATCACTTTCTCCTTTTTTTTTTTTAAAATATTTTTCAATTTAAAAACAAATTTAAATTAGCGATAATTGCGGGACAATTTTAATTGGAAATTTTTTTTAAGTGAATTTATTACATTAGGTCACGCTGCGGAGTTAATTAATGGTGGTGATATATGTTTAGTAATAACTATTAATTAGGGAAATATAATATTTTTTTATTATAATTTTTTTTTACATGATCTGAAATAATAGTTTTTTTTTTTTTTAAAGGTAGTTGATATATTAATTTATTAAATATATTTTTATTTAATGTTTTATTATATTATTTTTTTAATAAATAAATAATTAATTTTATTAGATTAAATAAAATATATATATTAAGATGATACATATTAATTTTGATAAAATATTTAATTTATTAAATTATTAATTTTCTGTAAATTAAAATTTTATAAATTGTTAGATTTAATATTAAATGAAATTTTGTTGGTAATGATATTTTATTGATTTGTAAAATTAACATTAAATAATAATTATTTTTAAAATAATTATTTAATAATATAAATAAAGAATATTTATGAAAAATATAAAATATAAAATATTATTTTAATTAAATTAATTAATTTTCTTAATTTATGTGAAAATATAAATAGATCTATCTTTTTGAATGAAGAGAGTAATTAATTATTTAAATTATGTGGTATTTATTATTATTAACATAATAATATATCAAATTATTAACTAAATTCATTTAAAAATTTCTCAATTAGCATCGCAAAATAAGCATAATCAACGGTTTTTTTTTTTTTGAATATTTGTTAAAATAGTTGTGTATATGTTATAGTATGTACTCATTCGGCTTTTGGTATTGGGTAGTTGTTGGCTAATTAATGTGAATATATAATCAAAAATAAATAATAAATTATTTTTTTTTTTTAAATTTTAGTTAAAAATTTTGATTTTTTTTAATGTTTTAGGTATTGGATTAATGGTTTAGTTTATATTTCACACTTCTTATTTCAATGCTTTTTTTCAATTCTTATTTCTGACATATGCAATTTCCTTTTCTTTACTTCACTGCCATTTTGAGTGGGTTCATAACATTGAGTTGGACAATGCAAAAGGCATCTCTATGCTCTAATGTTGAATTTATTTATCTTATTCTAATATTTTACTTCTATGATCACTGACATTGACCTTCTCTCTCAACCTTATTAATAATTAATATTATTTAATTATTTTTAAATTGATAAAAAAAATATATACTTTTGGATGTTGGGATTAGATAAAGATTGAAGCTTTATAAGTCATAATATATATATATATTAATGATTGAAAAGCACTGTTTTAGAGTCTGAGTAGCTATTAATTAACAGTGAAATTTGTTAACTTTTTATTTATTTATGTCTATAGTTATTGATTTTGGGCTCTTTTTACTTTTATGATCAGTCCTTTTCTTTTACCCCTCTTTTTTTACCCTTCTTTCATAAAGAACATGCCATATGCAAATGGTTATAAAACATAAATTGATAAATTCCATTTTTAGATCAAAAGTACCTATGCATTATTGTCTATAAAATGTTAAAAAAAATTAATGTCAAGCAAGAGTGTCCTCAAAAATTCAAGAAAATAAAATACTTAACTACAATACTACGTATGTATACTTAACTCAAAATCAAATCCATAAATAATAAAATATTTTAGTTAATATGATATTTTCATTTATTTTTTATTAAGTAAAAAGGCACCAAATATTTTACATATATTCTTATCTCATTAGATTAGTGTATACATCAAATATATTTCTTTAAGAAAATAATAAAAATAAATCGTATAACAATTAGTTTACTGAATAATAATATATCTTGTGCTTATTTCACAAAAATACATAAAAAACAAAAAAAAAAGTTTTGTTACAAAGATTTTTTAATCAGTATCTTAAAGAATATAAAAATATATTTTAGATAAAATTAAATATATAAATTTAAAATAAATGAGATGAGTCAAGTAGAAATTAGAGATTTTTTACTTATTACTTGATAGTTGGAATGATAATTATTATAACTAAATAAAAAAAATTGTCAAAAATTCTATTTTTTTCTGTTTTAACTTATTTTTAAATTAATTCAATTATTTTTATTTCAAATAATGATTTTTTATAAATACTTATTAGAAAAATCATTATTATAATAGTAACACTTAAATTTAAATTTTTATTTTTAAAATTAAAAGATGTCATAAATTTTAATGTGATCGAATGTCTATTTTGTAATGCAAGAGATTAGAAATTTAAATTATGACCATTCCATTTCTCTATAGAAAAATTTTTAATCGACTGAAAAATAAGTAGTTATTTTATTGAAATAAATTTATTTTCAGGTGTAGTATATAGATATGAACTGAAAATTTTATTTTCATAATAATTAGTGTTTCTTCACCTTTTTTTGTTTTTTATCTAATTCAATTAAAAGAATACAGCTGTATTTGAAATTTTGAATGCTATGTGTGAAACTTTAAATTTGATTGTGAACAAATTTAAAAAAGAGTGTGAAAAATTGATAATTAAATAGAAATTCATTAAGTTTTGGACATTCGGAAAATTCTTTCATTTTCTTGTTTTTCGGCCATTAAATGCTTCACCTTTCTACAGTTAGCTAACCATTCAATGCTACACAAAATTTATAACCATGCATTTTCAATTTATTTATTTTAATTTCGATAAATTAAATTTTTAAATAATTTAAAATTTAAAATTTTATAATTAAAGATGTTTCAATACGATTGAATTAAAAACTCATAAGTAGATAATTTTTATATTATATATCTACATGCTTAATAATAATCTCAAATTAATAATTATGAATTTTAAATTCATTTAAAAAGAATATAATATAAATAAAAATGACAGATTTTTCAGTATATATAATAAAATCTCTATAAATTAATATTTTTTATTATATAATAATTTTTTACTATTTGAATTAATAGACTAAATTAATATTTTTTTAATTAATAAAATTTATAAATTTTAACAATATTATTTATAGAGATTTTATTGTATTAAAATAAGTGAGGGAGTAAAGGGATCATGTAAATAGCAATTCAAAATATACATATTCTTTTGGTGGATTTATTTTCTTAAAAAATAAAAAATAAAAAAAATTGGTAGATTTGTTATTATAATAATAAAATTAAGAATTCTTTAAGCATTTAGCATGTGGTGTGTGGCACCACCACTCCTACTCTCATTTTAAGCTATGATTACTGCCTCCCATTATCAAATCAAAGATACCTCTGTTTACTACTAAAAAAAAGCATCCCATTGCACAGAACAAATAAATATAATAAACCATAAAGAAACCCTTTTAACAGAACAACATAATTTCCCTTTCTTTTAGCAAGAAAGAAGCATTTAATAGGTCAATAAAGAAATCACCACTCTTGTGTTTCAAGATTTGATCTTTTGGCTCATCAAGAAAATTTCAATTCTTGATTTATTTACTGTTTTATATTCTAATTCACACCCACACCCACACCCACACCCACACAATGACACATATATAAATGATAAAATTTGACTTAGAAAATTTAAATAGTAAATGTGATATCTTAAAAGTTAGATATATTAAACATATACATATAATTAAACAAAATTAATAAATTTTTAGTTAAGTAATATTGAAGTTATTTTAGAATTATAAGATTGTGAATTAATTTTTTTTGCCATAATCAAATTAAAACAAAAAAGAAAAATTAGTCATTAATTGCAGTTAATTTTTAAGTAGTTCCACTTAATTATAGTATTAAGTGGAGACTTTAATTCATTGATTAGAGGCATTTTAAGGTTCATTAATCCACCCACTTCAAATGAATGAATTTTGAGGTTTTAGTGAAGCAAGTTAAATGCATATAGTTGTGTTTGGTAATGTTCTAAGGATGGATCTTAAAAGCCCTTATAAATATGCAAAATTTGTGGACTATTTTCACTAATGATTTCATTAAAAACTTACCAAATCCAACAATACCAATTTAAAATATTGCATATGGGAATCAATCAACAATGGAAAGGAGCAGAACGTGGGGTAAGTCAAAGGCAGGCCTAGTGGTGTCAACATCTAAATCATTTTCTAACAACTTCACTCATAACACTAGGTGATTAACACTTAAATTTAAGCTTAAATTCAACTGTTTTAGTTGTATAATGCATTAAATTAGGGAGAACTAATAAGAGACAACCAAAATGTATTTTTTTAATGATAATTTCATTTTTTTTAAATACTAAATAAAAATATCGATACTTATTATAATTGCTTAAATATATTATTAGATTACGATTTTAATGATTAAGTGTTTATCTTATAATATAATAAATGAATAAACTTTATTTTCTAAGAATTTTTAATGTAATAAAGGAAAATAAATTATCAAGAAAAAAGCTTATAATAAAGATGATTAGTGATGAAAATTAAGATGAAGTGGTCTAAAATTATGATAAGATTAGTACCAATTAATGGGTTAATTCCAAGCATCAAAATACTTGAAATTCATAGAGATTCTTGAAAACATATTGGAGTTTGTCTACCAATTGTGCTCATCAAAATTATTAGCCTCCCTCTCCACCAGTGAAGATTTTTTCCTTTTGGGATAATAGTTAGTGGAGATCTAGATTAGTGTTGGCAGGTTCTTCGTCTTGTATTGACTTCTTATTGCCTTAAAATTTTTGGTCAATGATCATTGCTTAAAGATGAAATTTGGACTCCTAAATTGCAATGTTAGCCAGGCTGGGTCTCATTATTATTTATCATTACATTGATTTAGAAAAAAAGAAGGATTGAAGTTGCATAAGAAAATAAAAGGTAGGAGCAAATCTAGGATAATTTTGTCTTGAACTGAATTTGATTGGGAAAAAAATAAATTATATTGTTTATTTTAATTAATTAAAATAAAATTTTAATTGAATTAAATAACTAAAAAACCTAAAATTTTAGAGAAAACACTAAAGATCTGCTTAGAAAATCTGAAATTAAAATTAAAATTCTTAATTCCAGCATTTAACAGTTACTTAAAATTAAAATTAAAATTTTATCTATAATTTTATGAAATTATAATATAATTAGAAAAATAAATCTATAATTACATTATCAACCCATAAAAATTATAATTTCACAATTACCATTATCATTTTTTTCTTACCGTCACTGTCATTTTCAGCACCATCATCAGTGACTGTGATTCATCACCGTTATCATCGGCGATGATGACTCATCGAATTATCGTTGTCGGACTTGCTGAACTGTTATTATCAGCGATAATGGTCGGCCGAATTTTCACCACTAGTAGTCTACCACCATTTTCATTCTCATTGTTATAGTCAATGGTCCACCATTACAGTTATTGTCACTTTTATTATCACTATATTTTTATTTAATTTTAATTTTAATTTTAATTTTTTATATAAAATAAAAATTAAAATAACAATTTTAATATAATTTTAATTTTAAAAAATTTGTATTAGAATTGAAATTTTCCATTTTAATTTTAATTTCTTGTTTTAAATGTATGAAACTTGAAAGGGTGACTTTCAAGGCCTACAATGAGGATTTTAGGCCACAAGATGACGAGTTCAATTAATGAAGACCCCCTTAAGCCAATAACCTGTGTTCCGTCCTCTCTATCTTACCAAAATGTCTATATCGGAGATTTTAGACTTTTAAGCAGGGTGGGTTGGTTGGACAAGTCACAATCTGTCCCCCTAATCACTCAAGAAAAAAAAAAATTCTTCTTTTTTCTAGGTGGAAATACACATTGAGCCAGGGGGTGAGAAAAAAAAAATAAAATAAATAGAATTAAATTAAATTAAATTAATAATTCGATTGAAATTAATTTAAATTTTAATATAATTTAATTTATTTGATTTGTTTTAATTTATTTTGAAAAATTTTAAATAATTGAACCAATTAAATTATATATATATATATGTTATATTTTTTATATAATTAAAAAAATATATATTTTATTAAAAAATCAAAATTAATAGACTTCTCAAACAAAAATACATTGATTAGATCATTCAATTCGATTTAATTTTTTAAAATATAAACTTGATTTATTAAAGTCTTTTACAATTCAATTTGATTTGAAGCAAACGGACCAAATACTCACCTCCATATTGAGCTTGCTTGGGTGTCAATTTCAAATATACCAAAGGTCTATTCTAATTTCTACCAATGTATTTCATATATTTTCCATTCATGATGAATTGGAAGATAGTAATGCCTTACGAACAAGCTTCTTGGCCAATGAAGTCTTAGTGTCGGTTTAGTATTTGAGCTATAACATTAAATCTAAAAGTTAATGATTTAAAATTATAATTAAAATGCTAAAAAATAAAATTTATAGTTATTAGTGTTTAATCTTCTAATCATTGACCATCAATCGCTAGCCGTTGACTGTCATTATTAAATTAAATGAATTCTAAATTTAATGGTAAAAATAATTTCAAGAATATCGTATTAAAAAAAAAAGAGATTTTAAATTCTAATCTCAAAAATATTAATTTATTATCTCAATTTTATTTAGTTATTTATTGCTTAGTGGTTTATTTATTTAGCACATGTAAATGGATAAATTCTTCACCACTCGTAACAGTCAAATTTTTATACACCCAATCACTTTTATACCATTATTTAAGAAAACTGTCCACAGAAATTATATTTTGCATTGTTCAGTTTGTAATAAATATGATGTGTAATTCAATTTTATCTTAAAATTTCAAAAAAAAAATTCTATTTCTAAAAGTAGGGATGGCAATGGGGTGGAGAATCCCCGTTCTCCGTGGGGATTTGCCCCGAACGGGGTGAGGAATTCCCGATTTGTCTTCCTATGAGAACGGGGATGGGAAATATTTTTTTCCCGTTAGCGGGGACGGGGAGTGTATTCCCCACCCCGTGGGAACCCGTTATTATACTTGATTAATTATTATATTTATTTAATTATTCCTTATATATATATATATATATATATATATATATATAATTTGTTCAATAAATAATTTTTATGAGATTGTTGGAGTTTATTGAAAGTACTTATTAGATTAAATTTGTTCAAATATTTATAATTTAATATATGCTAAATTTTTAATGTTACTGAATATTTTTGATATATTAAAATATTTATATTTTAATTATGTTTAGTTAATGTTTTGTGTATTTAAATTTATTAATATTTTCTAAATAAATTTTTTTATATTTTTAGCTATTATTTATGAATTTTATAAATATAAATAAATTTAATAATACAAAATTTAAGCGGAAAATGGGGACGATGACTAAATTATCCCCGTATGTGAAACGGGGACGGGGATGAGAATTCCCCGCTAAGGCGGGGGTGGGGATAGGGATGGTTCTCCCGCCCCGTCCTGACCCATTGCCATCCCTATCTGAAAGAGAAAAAGGGTAAACAAAATATCAGCTTCAGTTGAAAAAAGCCAACCAACCAATACGTGGAAAAATTTCCTAAATTTGTCTTCCATCCCCATCCATAATTGGGTTCTTTCTTAGTTCTGTGGCGTTGATAGCTCAACTAAAGCCTGCCTCTGCCAAATACTTGTCATTTTCGAGATTAACCAAAGACATATTCTCAGCGTAAAACCCAAGTTTGATGCATCAAGACTTAATAGTCCTTCTTTCACGTTCATTTGAAATATATAAAAGATTAATTTCATAAGATAAATTGCATTTCAATATCAAGTGAGAATACATCTAATAATTTCACTCCTTTGTATAGTTTACGAGGATGATAATTATGGTTTACATGAACCAAGACATTGAAATTTGGCAGCACCAACAACAAACTGATTTGCGAATCCTAAATTGAAATAACAAAACAATTTGTTTTCTCTTACTCTTTCTTGGACCATTCTCATTCAGACTCAGAACTGATAATAGTCCGAAAAATATGCAAGTAGATCATAGTTTTTCTCCCATCTTCCCATTTTCAACCAACCAACAAATGGGATGGATAAGTGTTAAATTTTCTATAATGGGCCCAAAGGATGAATAAGAGGAAATCAAACCTACAAAGAATAGCATTGACTTTAGAATGAGCTAAGATCTAGTCATAGCTAAAAACTAGTACTAACCATTAGATAATTATCCCTTAAACTCATATATACTTTTTATTACTTGACTATCTTTTCAATGTGAAACATTTTAATATCTCAAGAAGATTACAGCACAGACAAATGTCCAATTCGACTATCTTTTTATTATTTGACTATTTTTTCAATGTGAAACATTTTAATATCTCAAGAAGATTACAGCACAAACAAATGTCCAATTCGACTATCTTTTTATTATTTGACTATTTTTTCAATGTGAAACATTTTAATATCTCAAGAAGATTACAGCACAGACAAATGTCCAATTCGACTATCTTTTTATTATTTGACTATCTTTTCAATGTGAAACATTTTAATATCTCAAGAAGATTACAGCACAGACAAATGTCCAATTCGACTGATTTTATTCAAACATTCACCAATGGGTTAAAATGTTACGAGTGATTCAATTTCAGTGAATGAAAATGCTTGTTAATTGCTAAACAGCATACTAAAGTCATGTGATGTGTAAGATTCATGAATGACAACAACAAAAAAAAAAAAAAAAAAAAAAAGGAAGTCTGTAGCATACAAAATTGAAATTATTTCGGCAAGTCTCCAACCTTAGTTTTTATCTTTGATGTTGTAAGGATTCATCACCATATGGCAATTTGCAAGCAGCTGTACGATCTTTTGACTTGTATTGACCTAGCATTTCAGCAACAGTTCTACAACGGCACTGGTTTCCAGGCCGGATCACATCTCCATAAACAGCCATTTCGATTATGTCAAGCTCCTTATCTGTAAGTTGATAAAATACGTGATTTTCTGATCATCAGTTGGAAAGTGTCACAAAAATAAAGCATACAGCAAAATCACGATTCAAGTGAAAGATTTGCAGGTCATGCGAGAACTGCCTTTTGAGCCCAAATCTGAATAATATTACTCAGGACAGGCAAAAAGCCTTCAGTCAAGATACAGTAAGATGAGTGGACTGGACCAACTCGCATAAATTACTACAACAGCAATTTGAACTTGATATTTATTGTCGTCATTGCCACATTATCAATGAATGTAACACTCAGATTTTTACATAATTTATTATATTGCTCCATGTTAATGAGGTCATAATCCTGTATTGCAAATTAATCACAAGAATACAGCAATTTCATTTTTAGGGAAAAAAATTATTAAGAAAGAAAGAAATAGCACGGTGAAACATTTTATACGGAACTTCTACACTAAGAATACTCAATGGCGAAATCCAATGCATGAAGCAATTTGTTTAATACACTGCATCCATGGGACAACATCGAGGATTAAGATATCCTCCTAGCCTACTCAACACACGTGAACAAGCAACACAGAAAGAAAGAACTAATACTCAAATCAACCCAATTGAGCCTTGATCTTAATTTGGTTGAGGTTGGCTATATCAATTATGTGCCTATATTCCACTTGATCTACAGATAAATCTATGGACAAGATCTAGCACTGCTAAATCTTTGTTTACCACTTCATCTTATATCATTTTAGGTCAACCACTAGGCTTTCTTCCCCTAATAACTTCAATATGTTTAACCTTACATAATTATGCCGTTTGCATTTACATGCTGACATCATCTCAAATAAAAACATAATATGGCATGCAAAATTGTTTGGAGAAATATCCAACATGTCTGCTTGAATAATTATGAGTGTGAATCTTGGTGCAACTGTGAGGTTGCTCGGTTGAAACTTAGAGATGATGGATTCAAACCCTGCTGCGCAGAAACCATTACACATTGGTAAACTTTGTATATCTCAATATAGTGACACAACATTCCTAGAGTGAAACTCAAGTTTAAAAACTGCATCATAAATTCACCATTCAGGATGGGGATACAATATATTTATACATCCACATAGAATCATCAGAAAAAGACAAAGGGAAGTTCTCATGAGGAATAGCTAGCTTTTTCTATAATTCTTTGAACAAAACAAAAAAGGAGGTAACAGACTCTAGCTTTTAGCTTCCAAATTCTAGGTCCATCAGCAAGGATGTAAAACTGTGAGATATGAATCTGATCACCCTAATGCACTGAATATGAGAAAAAGAAACCAGTGGCACCATCCCTTGGGCTCCTTACATGATGAGTAAAAGGTAAATGCAATAAGAAAGAAAAATTCGACAGACTCTTTATAGTTGTACATACTCTCCAATGTGACATATTATTGGCTACAATTGGGTTGTAATATAATGCATCAATAACAAGTGCAATGCTTCATTGAGCACGTGCCAGAAAGGAGCAGGGTTGTGATTGAAACAGCGAAATAAGTATGTTGACTTAAATGATCGATGAACTTACAAGAGAAACTTAAAGTAAGAAAGGCCACCGGCATGACTAAAGTAGCCCTGAGCCTGTTTAATAAAGATGACAAGTCTGGTTATGAAAGGACTATGTTGGTTGCCTTCAAGTTCTATCATGATCAGGTTTTTCATCTTTATTAAACAGAAACAAATATCCACTTCTTACTTACCCAAAATTAAATGTGATTTATTGAAAAAAAAAAAAAGTATTCAAAATGAGATGATTGAGATTTACATAGAACTGAGAATGATTAAATAGAACTGAGAATAATTAAAGGCATCTTGTCAAAATATGTAGAAACAAATGAACAGTTAATTGTGAGTTCTTCCATGACTGTCTGTCTGTGTAAAGTATATTTAAATCTGAAACTTAGACACTTTGAATATGTTATTATGGTTACAGGAACCCATAAAAAACAAAGAACACTGTTTTCCACTAATGAACTTGCAAGACCTATCCCTCCACGAATTCCTTGATGGAGGCAGAAGCTCTTCTAATTGAGAAGAGAGCAATTCTAAGAGACCAAAAAAAAAAAAAAGGTGTTTCCAGTTGAATTCTAGGAGATGCATACAAGAGATACAACATTCCCCATAATGAAGAGAGACTGAGAATGAAATGGATTCCATGCATCATCAAGTCATACGCTTACCCTTTAATATTTATAAGGCAGCTTGCACCAAGCAAAACAGAAGCAAATTAGGAAGATGTAAATGTTACAGAGAATTGAGAATAACATACACATGAATGAAGAAAGTAAGGAAAGAAAAGATCATTAGAAGCAAATATACCAGTGAACTTGAGATCACACGAGTAGCCTTTCAATTGGGTTTGGTCTACCTCCTCTTTATCTGACTTATAACTGTTGACCCTTGTTTGAAGTATTTGACAATTATCAGCTGTGGATTCACCACCTAGAACGCAAAACCCAAATCACAAACAGTGAGACCTAAAACAATTGGAAAACTGGGGATAACACAAGCAACAATGTCTCCCACTTAATTAAACTGCGTAACTGATAAGCTTGGAAAATTCAAATTTCAATATTTGGTATTACAGTGTAAAAAAGCTCAGATTATTATAATAAGTGAAGATCATAATCCATTTCTATCTAAAAATTCAAAAGGCAAAACCCAGTAACCCATCCAGCAGTTAGAAATTTGACCTTTAGAGAAGGGGACAATGTGATCGTACTGGAAGCAGAGGCAACCACGGCAATTGCACAAGCGCTTGCAAACGATATTGCCAGCAGCATCTTTGCGCCACCTCTCAGGGTGTCGACCAGGTACTGTTTCAGCCCTCGCCCAACATTTCATTTTGGCATTGTGGTCGAAGAATCTTGGCCTTTCCTCCCCACCACCTCGAGAACGGTGCGGCGAAGAAGAAGAGCTCATTTCTTCTCCCTCTTCGGCAGTTGCTATAGTTCTCGATCAAGTGATAAAGAGAAAGGGCTAAGGGGGCCGTCAATTAGATAATTACCATTGGTTTTTCTGTTTTGATGGTCACTGGTCAATGCACAACTTTTTTTTTTAACTGTTCAATTTTTTAATTTTCTTTGACAAGACGATGATCTCCGTGTCCATGCCGAAAACATCGGTATAGTTGGATAGAGATTTTTAAAATTCATAAAATGTATTTAAATTTATGAAATTAAAAATTATGAAATGTGAAAATAATGAAATTAATTTATTATTTAATAATAATATAAAATTATTGAATTTATATTTTTTATATTTATATTTAATTAAATAATTAAATTTTATAGATTTTGAAAGTAAGTTATTAATTTATCTTATAATTTTAATGGATTTTTTAACTTTAATCAATTTATTTTTATGATAATAAATAATTTTTTATGGGTACGAAGGAGATTTTTATTTTTCTATATTTTTATTCTTTTTAATTGAAATCATATGAATTGAAAAAAATATTATTTAAATAAAATAAATTAGTTTAAATAAAAATAATAATTTTAAATATAAATATATTTATTAAATAATGTCAATAAAATGATAATAATAAAAAGGAGTGGTCCAAATATTTATAATTAAATATTATATTTTAATATAAAATTGATAATAATTTTTATAAATTGTAATTATATAGAAGGATAATTTTGAAATATTTATTTAATAATGAATTATCTCATCCATTTAAAATGATGGAATTGGCAAAAACCCACCTTTTAGGTGAAAATTAAAATCTCTCAAAATGAAAAATTGTGACATATGAGGAATTTTTTAAAATCCATGGATTTTACCTTCATTTTTATCAGTCAAAAGATGAATTTTGATAAAATCAATGGATTTTTATTATCCAAGCATTGCAGTAGTTATTTTTAAAGGAAGAAATATAATTATCAATTATGTTCTCTTAAAAAATAACAATTAAAAATCTAAATGATTAGCTCAATAATAAAATATTCATTGAGTTTTTGAATGAAAACTATCCATAAAGAGATGTTTCATATTTAAATTTTAATCGATCCTAATCAGGTTAAATTTCTTTAAATCAGTGTTCAACACGAAACGTCAATAAAAATAATCTTATACTCTTTATAATATAGAAACACCTCATGAATTTATAATATATATATATATATATATATATATCAATTAAATTGTCTACATAATTTGCTTATTGGTTTAATCTTTAATTCCTTTATAAGGAATTTTAGGCATGCACCAAGTAATTAGAAATTAAAATTTGATTTTGGTAAACAACAACTAATTTACAAATGACAACACAGTTAAGTAAACACCAATATGTTAAAGAGGGTTCAAATAGATAGTCCCAAACAATATTTTAAAAACATTAGAGGTCTCATTCAAATTTTATTATAAACAACCATCTAAAATAATATATTAAGAATAAGAAGAAAAATAAAAAAGTCTCAGCCTGTCTCAATTGCTGATTTGAAAGTGAAACACTCGGGGGTTTTTTGATAAAGCGATTGTTAAATATGCGATTGGTATAAAATTGAGATTACCAAATCGTCATCGCTAAAAATAGCTTATAACTACTTATGAAATTTGTCGATTGAAAATAAATTTTATTATAATTAGAGTTTTTAGTTGGTCAATCAAATAACACAAATTTTTTTAATTGACACGTGCATATTGACAATCAACAATTAAGAGTATTTAATTAGCCAACCAAACAGCCCTGAAAAGGTCCACTAAATCAATTCTTAATTTTAATTGCACATATAAACCATCTTCGATATTACTAAAGACAGGAGCGGACCTATGCCTGGGCCCAAACCCAAACTTCAAAAGCCCAAGAGCAATATATATAAAAAAATTTTAAAATTTTCTCTCTTTCACGAACAAAATCATAATAGCCCCACCTCCACCTCCTCTGAAAATCTTCAACCATCTTCTGTGCAAGAAATTTTCTCATTTGCTCTTTGCATCATCTTTCCTGCTTGATTCAAATAAACAATTCATTCTCTTTCTACTTTAATTTGTTGAGATTTGGTAGATCTGAATGCGAGATAGATCATAAAACTTTTACTCTCCATAATATCATTTTCTTTTTCTTTATACTATAAAATCCGTTATTTTATTGTGAATATTATTGTTGGTGAATATCATTTTGATTCGTGGTAGTATTATGATTTTACAATTTTAAGAATACCAATCTAGAGTATTTGATTGATTAGGATTTTATGGTGTATAGCGGATTTCTGTTTATGATTTGTGAGAATGTTAAATTAATGAAGCTGAATCTGTTTGATTTTATTAGCTATTATTAGAGTTTTTTGAAAACCCAGTTCAACTTTTAATTAAGAATTCAAGAATTCAAGAAAAGTTGCTAAATTGAGAGCAAAATATTCTAGTTAGAAGGATATTAATTTTGCTAAAACATTTAATTTATTAGACTATTATTTTATTTTCGGCTAAAATTTTATAGGTGGTGAGACTTAATATTAAATGAAATTTTATTAATAATCAGATTTTATTGGTTTATAAAATTAACATTAAATAATTATTATTTTCAAGATAATTATTTAATAATATAAATAAAAGATATTTATAAAAAATATAAAATAAAAATTATTATTTTAATTAAATTAATAACTTTTTTTAATTTATATGAAAATAAAAATAAATTTATTTTTTTCGGACGGAGAGAGTAATTTTTAAATTTATTTTTAAATTTATTTGATTAATATACAATTTCAAAAAATGTACAAGTGATATTAAAGAACTGGTAGCTATGCATCCAATTATATATATTATAAGGAATTTTTTTAATTAATTTATTAAGAATCATTGGCTTTTTGTACATTAAAATTTAGTTCATAATAATTATATACTAAAATTATGTATTATAAAATTACGTATTAATTATTATATAATTAATGTATATGTAAGTTTTAATAAATTTATAATTCGAATCTTCTATCTTATTTGATATCTTATTTCACGTATCATATATCTCTATATGCCTCATATTATTAATAAAAAATTATTAATTATCAAAATATTAAAAAAAAAAGTGATTAATATACATATAATAAGATATCTCATTTCACGTATTATATATCTCTATATGCGTCATATTATTAATAAAAAATTATTAATTATCAAAATATTAAAAAAAAAAAGTGATTAATATACATATAAATATATAAAATATGAGATGAGACACTAATTAAGATAAAATATCTGGATAATAAATTTGAGTTCAATTGGAGAATCATTAGACCAAAGATTTATTGGTAATGTATAATACTGTTACTATTAAGGAATTATTAAAAAAGGACAGTTACCAACAAAACATATAAGCAACAGTGCATGTCTGTCAACAATGAGATTGTATGAATGAATTGAATAAACCACATGAAATTATACTGTAAGCAAAAACTGACATCAAAATTCTTCAACTTTAATGGCTTCGCGAGGCATTTCATAGGCATCTTTAGGCCTAGACCTCTTCACACCAGCAGTGAACCAAACTTTATCAGACTTATAGCTCTCAACAGTTATGGCAGTGACTTTAACCCATACAAGAACTTTGGTCTTCATTCCTTCTATTCCAGTGAACTTTCCCTTTGACAATGTCCCTTTAACACGAGTAGCATACCTTAAAATGGATGAGTCCTTAAAACATACCTCACAGGCAGAAGGCAAGTAAACTATTAGCTTCCCTTTAGATTCTTCAAATTCGTAGCATTTCACATTGTTAGGAAATAGGCCAGAGGGAAGGTTGTTCTCTCGGAGAATATCTGCCAAAGATTTTTGTGGCTTACCTAATAAAATACAGCAAACAATGAATTAGCTTGATCAATATTGTTAATAGCCCTGCAATTAATCACTTAATCCATAACCAATAAGCTCTGAGATTGCGAATTCGAACTTCCATTGGAGTTGGGGTCCAATTAATTGAAAAAAAAAAAGGGAAAAAAGGCAAAAGAAATTTGCATACCTTTCAGTTTATTGAATACCCATTTCGCCTTCTCCTCGACAGCATCTGATAAATTCTGAAATGATTTGCATATAATTAAGGTTAAAGAATTGAAGCAGCCATCTACATTGTATAAGCATATAAGCCAACAATCAAGCAGAGGGTTTGTGCATTTCTTGTTTAGTTCTATTGGAAAAAACAGAGCTTTCTGCATGATTTTATCATTATGAATCGAAAGAATTTATGTACATCATATAAATATAATGCAAGTATCACTCCAAAAGGATTAATCTTAGTTAGCATTTAGCCTAATGATCTGATTGTTTTTTTTTTTAATTTCGTTTTCTTATAATTGAAGAGGCCAAGAATTCAATTTCTAGCACCATTTTCTTAAAAAAAGAAAAGGACATTTTGATGTCAATAATTCAATGCTCTCAGATTTTACTGTTAGATTAAAGCATTTTATTAGATGAAAAAACAAAAGAGTTGCATAAACTAAATCAACTAAAATAGAAGCCAAGAATATAAGTGCTCTCCAATTCAGATCTCTTTAATAAATCATTGATGGAATCACATTGAACTTTTAAAATCTGAAAACCCATTAAAGAGTTAAAACATCTAAAACAGACAAGAGTGGTTGGAAGAAGCAACATTGCTCAATATTTGAGAGAATACAAGATTAGAAACATACAGAGAGGTCATGAGAAATGTTGGAAATTTCTTCTTTGGCTTTCTTGGAAATCCAAAAACTCCCAACCTTCGTGAGTGCTTTCTCCATCTTTTCTTTCTCTCTTTCAGTCACCACTCACGATTCTCTTCTTTCATAGACACATATAGAGATGATACTGTGGGAGAGAGAACTAACGGCCACCAAAACAGATCAAATGCATAAAAAAAAAAAAAAAAAAGGAGCACTGTGAAAACTACTTTTGTGTTGAAGCTTCTTTTTATAATTTTACTTATGAACCATCCTATATTCACTCGAGGGGATAAAGTTGTTTCAAAACTTATTTTTTTTATTTATAAACCTAAGAAGATCGAGTTTCTTATCACTAAAATCAATAAGTATTGGTAAAATAAATGAGAATTTGAATAACTGAAAAAGTGGTTTGATGTTTCAATCATAATCTAATTAAAACAATGGTGAGGTTTAATTAATTTGTAAGACAAACATAGACAAAGACAGCACACCATATACAATTACACTACATAATACATACTATCTTCAATAATGATTGGGTAGATGCCTAATTGACAGCTTGGTTTTTTACGACCTTTACTTCAAATTTCAGACATATCACATTTTCGTTTAGAAAGCCTTTTTTGCTTTGCACATAACAACATTTTTGTTTGTCTCATTGAAAAATTAAACTTAATGTTTGGTTTTGCCATTCTAACTTCTTCTTTTTTAAATATTTAAAAGTTAACAAGTTGTAATTTGCAAAAGTTTGGACTTTTTATTTTTTTTAACCATAAACTTATTAAAAAGATTTTTAAAAAATTATTTTTTTTATTTTTAAATATAATTTTATTAAAAAAATTATTCCAAAGTATTGATTTATTTAGTAAGTGAATTTACTTTATATTAATTATTTTTTTTAATATTAAGGGAGAAGAATTTAATATTGATGATATTCAAATTTTGTCTTCACTTCTAAAATAATTTCATCTTATTTTTACCAATTTTATTTTTTGAAATTAGATAATATATATATTTAATCAGAATAAATTTAGTTCAATTCACTGTCCTAATTTATGATCTATCTCCTATCTTATTTTTATTTTTTTTTTTTTGTGCACCACATCATTTATAAAAAAATATTAGTTGCTAAACATTTTAAAAAAAATTGATGTGTCGCAAAAAAAAAAAAAAAAAAACATAAGACAAAAGATAGAATATAAAATAAAACAAAAAATTTGGACTAAAATAAATTTTGAATGAGTAAAACATTATTTATTCCGTCATATTTTATCAAAATATGGCTCATTAAAATCATGTTATGTAGATAAATATTGAAGCCGGTGAAAATTGTCATCCCTTCATAAATAGAGGTTGAACCAATAAAATAAAATTTTATTGGGTGTTTGAATATTCAACTATAAAATTTAATTGTTATTTAAAATTATAAATTTAGATAAATGAGAAATTATTGAGTATTTGGATAAATACCAATTACTAATTTTTTTTATTCAAATTGACAAAATTTGGTAGCAGATAAAAGTTGTGATTGCAGATTAGAGTTTTTACCAACCGAAAAAAGTATTTTTATTTTAAATTCGTAATTATTAATCACTCATCCAAACAGTTCTGAATCTAAATAGTCCATTGCTTGAGCCCATTGGGCCAATATCTCACTTTGTCATCTAATACGGTCATTTGGGTTTGAAACCAGCACTTGACAACAGAAAAGCCCGCTAAAGAAAACTACAAAACATAACGGTCTGGTTATCATCTTCCTTCATGAAACCAGCTAAGAACAAGATTTTTTTTTCTTAAAAAACAAAAAATGAACACTTCAAGGCATTTTGCCTCAAGATTCATCGGCAAAACCTTGCTCTCTTCAATTATGACAAAATCTACATTCCTTGTATTCTCCAACCAACTAAAATTACCCACAAGTCAAGATACAACAACAACAACGTGTTTCGTTTTTCTCAATCAATCCTCATTAATTTCAAAGTTTTTAATTCTTGTTCCTATCCATTTTCCATAGAAATTTCAGGTAACCTTCTTTTTCAAATTCATTATTTTCTTCTTAATTGCAAAAAAAGAAAAAGAAAAGGAATGGGTGAGATTGATACCAAACCTATAGAATCTGTACAAGTTGCACTTTCCTTGTTTGAGGAAAAGACTGAACAGAGGAAAAACTGGCGTGGCAGCAGCAGCAGCAGTGGTGATGTGAGATTTTTTAGATTCAAAACATATTTTTTAAAACTTGTTCTCGTGTTTCCATTTATTTATTTATTTAAATTCAGCTCTAACTGAAATTTGAATTCGACATTTGCATGTGTTTCTAATACAGGACATATTTAAATTTTTTTTTTTCATTAATTAGTCTCTGTCTTGAATTTGAACTCACGATTTCACAGCACCACTAAGTCAAAGTTTAATAGAACATTTGTTTGTGTTTCTAATTTATAATTTTATTTTGATCCTTGTATTTGCAGGAGATGGATAAAGAGAAGGATATTGAAGGTCTACAAAAGGATTTAGCAAATTACAGGGTGCAGCTAGAAGCAAAAGATGCTGCATATTTGCAGCTATTACATCAGTTAGAGTACTACCAGAAAACAGATGAAGAACTTTCCACTTGGCTCAAGAATTCTGAGGTTGAAAGAGATTTTTACTTAGAGGAATGTAAAGAAGCTAGATTTCGGATCAATGAGCTTGAGGCTAAGGTGAAGGATATGAGTGATCAAATTTTAGAAACTGGGAAGGTAAGGGAACAGTTTTCACATGTTTTTGGTGAACTGAAGGGTGTGCAAGGAGAGTTGCTTACGATGGAAACAGAACTTGCTAATGCTAGAGATGAGAAACATAAGGCCTTGAAACAAGTAGAAGTTATGGAAACTGCTGCTAATATGGAAAAGGAGAGAGCTGAAGAGCTATTACAGCGTGTTTTCAAGCTCAACGAAGCTATTTTAATGTTGAAACAGTTTGTCCTTGAAGCAGAAAAGGAGATGGATGGTGAGGTAGACTTGGCAACACTACAAATAGGAGGTCAGCATTTGGGAAAACTGATTGAAATAGTGCGAGAATTGGGAAATCAGCCAAGGGATAAGTCTTTATTCATTGATTCGCTGCAGGTGGAACTTAATCAAGCCAATGAATTGCTTAGTTCTTCTGATAAAGTTGTTTCTGATGTAATAAAAGATTTGAATAAGCTAAAATCAGATTTGAAAGACAGAGAAAGAGAGAACTCTGATCAAGCAATTTGTATTGGGGTACTGGAAACTGAAATGAACAAGTTAAAACTGGAATTAAAGAATGCAAACAATGAGGTAACTCAATTGCATTGTGAAATTGAAATGATAACATATGACTTGAAGAAGGTAAAAACTGAAATGGAGGAAAGTAAGAAAAGAGAAAATGAAGCACAGATTGAGATAGCATTACTAAAAGCTGAGCTTCATAAAGAAAGGTCAAAACTTGCAGCAGCTGAAGCAGCAGAAGTAAGAAATGGGAGTGTTAAATCAGAATTATATCTTGTAGTTCAGCAACTAAAACAAGAATCTGATGAAAACTCTTTTCAAGAAAATGAGTCAATAGTAGAAACTGATAATTACATAACAATTTCAAAAGAAGAATACGAGTCCTTGATTAAGAAAGCTGAGAAGGCTAACCAAGCTGCGAATAAGTATGAAGTTGAGATTTTGAAGAAAGAATTGGAAGTTGCAACTGCAAAAGTTGCAGAGTTCAGGACTCTAACAGAACAGGCTGTTACGAGAGCTGAAGCAGCTGAGAGAGCTAAATTAGCACTGGAAGATCAACTGAGGAAGTGGAGAGAACAACAGCAGAGAAGAAGGACCGCTTTAGCTGCACTTAGAAATGAATCTTTATCAAGAGAGTTTAGTTTTTCTTCAAATGACAATACACCAATGAATTATCAGCCATTAGGTAAGATTCTGAACATGAAATTCTAGTCTCTGTTAAGAAACATTTTCAATAATATTATTGCGATCAAACACTTTTGATAATCATTTTAGTTATTATGTTTGTATTAAGATTTAAGACTCATCTTAAATATCTCCCTCTCTATGAATATGTTGTCTAGTGTTTTTCTATCTGCAATGTTCTTCCCAGTTTTATCATCACATTGAGTCTAGAAAATCATGCCAATCCATTGTTTTTTTTCAAATTTAAAGGTTCCTCAAGTAAGATCCATGGCATATCAGTCGAGCCCATAATACTAAGAAAGTTGCAGCCCATCATAAACTATATTTTCATAATGGTATTGGCATTGCAAAATACTCTCAAAAAGGACAAAATTTTTACTGATTTTGCATTTCATTATCAAAGAAAAGCAAATTCGATATAAATAGGAAGAAATTTAGGAAAAGTGCAAGTTGGTCAATGACCCGTCAAAGGCAAACACGTTGTTCTTTAATGATTCTTGCAAGCAACAAACAATAAATTACAAGTTACTTCTTGTAAGTCATTGGTCTAATTTTTTGCTTTATTATTATTTATTGATTTCAACATTTATTTAAAATACCAATGATGAAATGAATATCAAAACCACATACTGATCCAAATGAAGTTGGGGCATATGTCTCCCTTAATTTTAGAAATTTTTTAGATTAAATTATAATTTAGTTTTTGAAATTTGATAAAATTATTTAAATGATTTTTTAATTTTAAAAAATTAACTCTTTTATTCTTAATAAAATATTATTTTATTTTATTTTCTTTCATTTTTTCCCTTCATTTTTCTTTATTTTTTTCTTCCAATTCCTCTATTTTCTTTCATATTTTTATTTTATTTTATTTTCCAGTAATATAATAATGACTTTTTGTTATTCCTAATTAAAATATATGTATGGTATTTTTTATTATTTTTATATTTTTAAATAAATTTATTTTATTATTATAATATCTATTTTTAATTTTTTTGTGTCTCTAGATATGAAGCGGTTGCTCTTCCTTCTTAAAATTTTTACATATGTCTATGCTCAAAACATTATAATAAATATTAGATGTAATAATTTAATACACTTAATATTAAAAATAAAAATTACATATTTATAATAATATATATAGTTAAATGCTAATATTATTAAAAAAATTTAATTACCATTAGATGTTATTTTTCTTAATTCAAGCAAGCATATTAAACTTTTATATTTTAACATTTTATGCAGATTAATACATATAATATTTTTTAGTTAGACCATATATTGTATACTTGCTTCATATATTTTTAATTTATTAATAATATTGAGAATCATCAAAAATAATATTTAAATTTAATAAAAATAATAAATAATTTATATATATTAAAATATTTTAAAAATATATAAATTAAATAAAAAAAATACAAGTAAAATTTTATGCAAAGTACGGACACACAACCAGTGAAAGTTAAATACACGAGTGTTTGGATTCTTTTTAATTAGGGTGACATATTTGACGTAGCCATGTGATGTTTATAGAATTGGAATTTTGTGTTTGAAATCTAAATCTATGGATGATTCCAATTTGGTCATCTTTCTGAAAAGCTAAACTTGGAATGAAACAAAAAGAATTCTTCAATACTATTAATTTGGCAGTCTTTTATCACTTTTGGACTAGCCTTCCAATAGGAAAATGTTTGTGATCTTTTTCTCTATCCCTTTGTCATATTATACTAGCATGAGTTTATTTGTAATTATTTTAGGTAGAATTCTCATAAATATTGAAAATTATTGAAAAATTTAGTAATTAATTAATTAATTTATAAGTATCATTAAAATTATGTCAAATTAATTTATATATTTTGAGAAATTTAAATACGTATAATTATAATTTTTTAAAAAGATTCGTTCAAATGAATCATTAGACCGATATATTTTTTTAATAAAAAATTTATATATATAATAAAAGTTAATTGTAAGAGTTGTTTATAAAATTTTTAATCACATATCACTATATGTCAAGTGAATGTTTTAAAAACTAAACACCTCATTATATTTTTGTACATTTTAAGTAAAATTTATACCAACTAATATATTTAAAATATTTTTATTATTATTTTAATTGGCCTATATATTTCATTTATGATAATATTCAAAATTATTATAAAATAATATTTAAATTTAATAAAATAATAATAATTTATATTATTAAAATATTTTAAGAAAATAAAAGTTAAATAATAAATAAAAAAATCGCAGACCCATGACTACTTTTATAATATAAAATAATCTCCTAGTTAATTTATTCAATAAAATGAAGAATAATTAAATACATTTATCAACTAATTAAATTAGAACTTTGCTATTGAACCATAAATTTGAAAATAAAAACCACATGTGTGGGGAAATACTTTGGACTATTGGTTTAAATATATAATTATTTTTGATGATCATATAATGGATTTCACACACCAAATTGTCTAAATTTGTGAACTTGCCTATCTATCTTGACCAAGACTTTAAATAAACTCTTAACCACTTAATCAATCTTTAAATTAGACCCAAAGAACAAAATTGGTGTTATGAAATGAATCAAAAACTAATTTTGATTCTTAAAACATGGATCATGCAAGTAATTTCATGAAAATTTAATTGCATAAACTAAAGCACTCATGGTTTTGCTGTTGAGGTGGTATTAGGCTAATAATTATTGGCCTACTTTCCTCATATTAAGTCTAAAATTGATTAACTCTAATGGTATATTTGATTTATAAAAGAGTTTAATTATTTACTTAATTATTGATTAAGATTTAATTTTCAATACTAAAATTAAGAGATGTACAGGTCAAATGAAAAAGTACGTCCTTATTAAAAAAAATTAATCTCAATTAATATATAAATTAATTTCGATAATATTTTTGATAGTATGGATAATAATAAAATTCAAAGAAAAGGGCAAAAACTTGGGTTAAAGTAATCTACTAAAACAAAGAGTTATTTTAAAAAATTAATCATAAACATCATCAATTAATTAGCCACTATAACAAGTGAGTACACATTATGAAAAATAAAAAATTTCACATTCAAATAAGAACACTGATTAATTAGAATAAATTATATAAAAATATGTAATTCAAATTTTTATATATCAAATACGAATTTATAAATAAATTTCATGTAATTCTTTACAACAAGTAAATTGAACAATAAATTTCTTTTATTTTTTATTGATGTCCAATTCTTTAAAAACATTTGGATGCTTATTTAAATTATTTAAGAAGCATCTAATTAGACCTTCTTTATTATGTTGAATAAAGACTATCTAATTAGACGAATTATTATTTTTTACGTTTTTTTTTTATTTATCATTTAAAATTTTATAAACATAATAAGATATTTATTAATTAGATTGAAAATGACTTATTTAACCTTATATCATTAATTTTATTTTAAATTAAATTATTATATTTTAATTAAATATTATAAAAATAAAGTAGAAAAAAATTAATAAATATTATTTTATAAATTTAAAATGATAATTAAAAATATAAATAAATAAATTTATAAAACGACATATAAAAAGGAGGGAGTAAATATTTTATATATATTTGACAATTTTGAGCCATTATTTTGACTTTGATTAATTTCTTAGTGATTATTACTTCTTCAAATGTGACACCCACACGAGTGATAGGGTAGTTTCCCTTGCCGTAAAGATAAATCCCATGACTTCAAATCTTGAATCATGATAAATGGGTTAGCATGTTTTCTTGAATTCCTTTTCATCTTTGATCAAATGGGTCATTTTTAATTTTAATCAAAATTATATATATTTATTGATTTATTTGAGACTTAATTTTTAATATGCTTTTAAAAATCATGCATGTTTTTTGAAATATTTTTAATTTTTAATTTTCTTTAATAAACTATTGTTGGGAAAAAATTAAAAAAATTAATTTTTTAAGATCATAATTTGCTAAGCTGTATATAATAATTTAAAATTAATTTTTTATTTAATTTTAATTAAAATTTAAGTTTAAAACTTTTTATTTTAAAAATGATTATAATGTTATTGAATTAAAAGCTCATCCCTAATTTGAAAATAATTTGTTAAAAGTATTATATTGAGCTTAAATAGGATTCCCTTTCAAAAGTTGTAGTTGTAGAAGAGAAGCAGCCTAACAACTCTTGATAGGAAGAACGTCATTTTCCTTTCACTAGTTTCTATCAATGGGCATAAAATAACAAGATATACATAACCTTTAATGTCATTTTCTAATGGCATTTTGTGTTTTTTTTTTGGTTTTTTTCTTAAACATGCAAGTATTTTGTATAATTACAACCACTCAAGTTATTCATATTTTTTTTTTTTATCTATTGATTGATTAATTTATTTTGAATATATAAATCTTTTAACATAAGCAAATGTTTTAATTATGAATAAGCGACGAAACAAAAAAATTAATTTTAAATGAATTCATAATTTTTTTTTATATATAAAACGAAACTTAAATAAGTTAGGATAAATTTTTTTTATAAATTAATTAAAAAATTTTTTTAGACTAAACCACCACATGATTTCATCGTTGAAATATAATTTTTTTTTAATGAAATTTAGGATTCAACATTTAAATTTAAATATGGTCCAATTCAGTAATTTCAATTTGAATATAAATTATTTGTTAGATATGTACAGAAATTATGTACAGAAAATAAATGCAGGAAACAATAAATAAATAAATGAATAAAAAGATTGAGAAAAAGGAAAATAAAAATAAAAATAAAATTCAGATTATCATCTAACTAGGATTAGGACCATTAATTAGTTTAAACAGATTTTGACTAAAGCCTGCCAAAACCAGATTATCATTTATCACTATCATTAGCCATAATTTTCTTTCTAAAAAATGTTTTAAAAAAAACCTATAAATTAATTAACAAATGGTTGTTAACAAGGTCAAAGTCTAATATCGTATTCATATATAGAGCCTCTATGATAAGGTCCCAGCTGATTAGAGTTTGTTGAAAATTACCTAATTCGATCAAATTGATTTGATAAAGAATTTTATTCATTAATAATTGCTAATTAATTAAGGTCTTAAATCATAATGACCCTGTAATTAGTATAAAAATATTAAAAAGAAATGGACACGAGATGATTTCAAATTTTAATTACTTAAATCATAAGTTAAAATAGTACGATATAATATATATATTAAGTTTTTTTAATTCAAATTTAAGAGAATTAACTTTTATAATTAACTTGTTAAGAAAAAATTATTTTTATATTAATCACTTTAATATGTTTTTATTTAATTAATACTCATATTTAATATAATATCATAATTTCATCGATATTTATATTACTTTTTATATCATAATTTAATATGAGTTCAATTTTCTTTATTGATTCGGCTTGAATTATCCTTAAAATTTTAAATTTATTTTTTATTCGATATAAGTTTTTTCATATTTTTAATTGTTTCGTTTAATATAGATGTTTTTTTGATTTTTAATTATCTTTATATTTGATTTATATTACAAATTTATAAATATTAATATTCAGGGACAAACTACTTTCATGTTCAGATAAGTTTAGACTATTCTAATTAAAAAATTATTTTATTAGTTCATATAATTTTTTTTTATTTAGCCCATTAAAATTTAATTTTTTTATATTCTTACTCACCCAACATTAATTTTATGAAAATTTTTATATTTGTATAAAAAATTTTAATTTTTGGCCAACTTAAAATTATCCTTATCTTTGTTCATTTGCCACATAATATACTATTAAGAATATAAAATGAGAAAAAAAAATATTAATTAAATAAAAATATATTAAATAATTAATATATAAATAAATTTCTAACTGTAACAAGCTCATTTATATACACACACACTATGACTGTGACATGACACATGGTTTTGGAATTAAAAAAAATTGCTTTTTTGGGTACTAGTTTTGTTTCAAAGATAAAAAATAAAATAATTTTTTTTTTGCTTGAAAGTTGAAAGCTTCTTCCCAAAACTCAAAAGCTTATAATAATTAATATTTGAAGTTTCCTGGAAATTTCTGAGCACAAGTACTGTACAATTAGATATTTTGTTAATTAGCAATCTAATGCTTTGTGTTTAACTCGTACTTAATTAATATATGAACAAAAGATTATAACTTTATATGAATAGAAGAGAAATAAAACTTTTATAAGGAAAAATACAAGAAATTACAGTGAAAAGCATTTTAAAAATATTTTATAATCATTTAATTTTTTTTTTAATGTTAATTTTGATGAACACTTAAAATAATTTGAGAATTCTCTTTATCAAAACAAATAAATATGTTTATGAATTTTGATTTTTTAAAATTCTAAAGTACATGCATTAATCGGTCAATATCAAACTCATAATGGAAAGAACTATAAAGTTAATATATGTTAAAAAAATAGTGTGCACATGAATTGATACATGTCCAAATAATTACAAATGCAAATTATAATTTCAACAATAAAAAATTTCTAAAAAAAAATTAGTATATTTAGTCACAATCGTAACTTTAAAAAAAACTTAATTACCTTTAATAAATGAATTACAAGTATTAAGAATAATATGAAAAAATAGTTTCATATCAATTAAATATAAATATATTAAGTGACTAGTATAAAAATAAATTTCTCAAATTTAATATTTTATTTTTTAAAATTTATATTAAAAATTAAATATAATATCAAAACATAATCAATCCATATAACACCTTATTATATCATAAATTAAATTAAACTAAATTTTTTTCTTAATCTAATAAAATTTATAAATATTAATTGCGTCTTATAAAAAATTATCTTTGTTAATTGCTATTTTGAGGCTGTTAAAAATAGAATCTTGATTCTATTAAATTTTTATTTAAAATACAATAATATGGGCAGTAAATTCAATGCATAAGTATAGTTCATAGAGCATTATTTTTATAGGGTCATATATATATATAATAATATATAGTTGCAAAATGGCAAAAGTCTTCTCCAAGCTTTTCCATTCTTAGTTAACAATTCCCAAGAACCAATCTTATTACTTTATAATAACACCACTGATTTTCTTTTTAATAAACTTTTTTGTTCATACTATTTTATTCATCATGGTCGGCAATAGATTAAAATTTCTCCAATTTTTTATTTCCAAAAGGAGACGAGTGTTCTCATGTTGACGAGATTTTGTTTCTTTGGATCAATCTATGTATACAACTCCCATACCCTGCCATGGAAGAAACTTCATGGTAGAGGACTAATAAGGATTTCATTAGCACATTTATTCATATTTCCAATAAAACTAATAAAAAAAAAATAATGTACAAATCTTTCCTAAGTTTCACAATATCTTTTTCATTATATTTTAATTTATAAAAACTATTAATTTTTTCTAACGAATAATTTTAGGACATCCGTTAAAAATTAAAAATTCAGATAATATTAAATAAAAATTTAAAAATAAAATAAATAAGTAAAAAATAATGATTATAATTTATCACTTGAGATGATAGTAATTATAATAAAATATAATTCTATCAAATTTTATTTTTATTCAACTAATTTTTATATTTATCTAATATAATTATTTTATAATTATATTTTATTTAAAATAATTATTTTCAAAAATATTCGTTAAAAATATATATTATTGGGTAATCGACCATAATGTCAAAGATTAACAATAATCTTTGAAAGAATTCTGATGAGATTTAATTAATTATATTGGTAATAAATATACCTATACTAAATAAATAAATGGTATTAAAAACTGTGAAGGTTCCTACTCTCTCACGCCTTTTATGTGCTATTATACAAACCTTGACCGAAATAGTGAAAAAAATAAATAAATCAGAGACTAAAAATCACGAGCAATTAATTTATAATTTAATATGATTAATTAAATTCACTTAATTTTTTAATGCAACAAGTTATTCATTTTCTTTTTTTCTTTTTAATTTTTTTAATCAATCTATAATTAAGTGTTATAAATAGATTTCATTTAATAATATTAAAGTTAAATTGATTTATGAATTGAGTTTGAGTTTAAAAATATCAAAAATTTTAAAGATTTGATTTATTCAACTCGTAATTATTATTTTTATATAAATTGAGATTTATATTCCAATTATGAATGTTATCATAAATTCATTTTAATTCATCGCCATAAACATAAGTAGAAAATAAAATAACGTACATATTTATTCTTATCAAAGGAAGATGAAAAATTTACAATTTTTGAAGCCTAAATTTCCATGTTCAAACTTATACAAAGAAAAAAAAAACATGAATATGAATATGAAAAAGCAAAAAATCCTTCCTCAAGTCAAATACTTAGCCAATATTTACATGAACTGGTCAGCATCGGCGGCTCAGCGGCCCTTGATTTGTTTCCAAGCCTCTACCTTCTTTTTATTCGTTTCGCAACAGTACTATTATTAGACATGCATCACATTATAGATCAATATACACTCTATATCTATAAATTCTTTATTTTTATATAATTATAAAGTTGAATATATATTAAATTGGAAAAAAAAAAAGAAACAGGAAGCATTTCTTTCAAGTTTGGTTTGGTCTACCTGCAGGCCTTGTACTTCAACGACATTCTAGTGCTTTCAAATTTAGCATGTACAAATATATTCTTTTGAATGTATACAGTTTTATTTGCTTGTAGTCCAAGATTATTATTATTTTCTTGATGTTGTTGGAGATTCTTTAGTCTTTACTCACAAACAAGAACAATATAGATAGAAAGAAATAAAGAAGAAAAAGGAAGTAGTATATCAAGATTGATCATGTCAGAAGAAGAAACTGATTTATGGAGAGCTTTATTATTCATATTCTTAATCTTGATTTCAGGTACTCAATTTTCCTTTTTTTTTTTTTTATTATTTTTTTTTTAATGTTAATGTTGTTTGTAGTTCCCAAGAGATATAGATTCTGTTTAGTATTAGAATTTCATTTTTTTAAGAAGAAATAATCCCAAGTTCCCAGAAAATTTTGTAGGAAAATTCTGTTAACTAGAATCTTGGTTTCTGTTAAACTTATTGCAGGTGGAGTAGTTGCTGGAGATTCTCTAGACACAGACACAGAAGCCCTGTTAAATTTCAAGTCATTTCTTGAACAGAGGAACCAAATAAACAGAGGGTCATACCCTCAATGGGGACAATTTAGCCAAAACCCCTGTAATTGGTCTGGAATTATCTGCACAGATGATGGGTTAAGAGTTGGTGGCATCAACCTTTCTGCTAACAATATTTCTGGGGAGTTGTTTAACAACTTCTCATCTCTTACAGCTCTTACTTACCTTGATCTTTCAAGAAACTATTTTGATGGTTCAATTCCTAGTGACTTGAGCAATTGTCAAAACTTGGTTTATCTCAATCTTTCACATAACATTCTTACAGGAGAGCTTAACTTGACTGGGTTGAGAAATTTGAAGATTCTTGACTTGTCTTTGAATAGGATTTTTGGGGAAATTCAGTTCAGTTTTCCAGCTATTTGTAATAAGTTAGTTGTGGCAAATATTTCAGGAAATAATTTCACTGGTAGAATTGATAATTGCTTTGATGGGTGCTTGAATTTGCAGTATCTTGATTTGGGCTCAAACTTCTTTAGTGGAAGGTTATGGAATGGGTTTTCAAGGCTTAAGGAGTTCTCAGTATCTGAGAATTTTCTCAGTGGAGAAGTTTTGGGGTCAAGCTTTGGTGAGAATTGTAGTTTGGAAGTATTAGACTTTTCAGAAAACAATTTCACTGGTGAGCTGTCAGGAGAGATCAAGAACTGTAGGAATTTAATCATTTTGAATGTGTGGGGAAATAAATTTACTGGGCAAATTCCATCTGAAATAGGCTTGATTTCGAATCTTGAAGCTTTGTTCTTAGGAAACAACAGTTTTTCTCGGGTGATTCCTGAGTCTCTTTTGAACTTGACTCGTTTGGCATTCTTGGATTTGAGCAGAAACAGTTTTAGAGGAAATGTGCAGGAGATTTTTGGGAGATTTACACAGGTAAAGTTTCTGGTTTTGCATGGAAATTCATATACTGGTGGCTTAAATTCTTCAGGAATTCTAAAGCTACCTAATGTTGCTCGATTAGACTTGAGTTTTAACAATTTCTCAGGTCCATTACCTGTTGAAATCTCTCAAATGCCAAGCTTGAAGTTCTTGATTCTTGCTTATAATCAGTTCAATGGTAGCATTCCTCAAGCATTTGGAAATTTGACAAGTCTCCAAGCTCTTGATCTTTCCTTTAATAGCCTAACTGGACCTATACCAAGTTCACTTGGAAACTTGAATTCACTGCTGTGGTTAATGCTTGCTAACAATTCTCTAACAGGCGAAATTCCACGGGAATTGGGAAACTGCAGTAGCTTGTTGTGGTTAAATCTTGCCAATAACAAGCTTTCTGGGAGTATACCAAATGAACTGGTAAACATAGGCAGAGACCCCACACCAACATTCAAGTCAAATCAGCAGAATGAGCGCATCATCCCGGGTTCTGGAGAATGTTTAACAATGAAGAGGTGGATTCCCGCAGATTATCCTCCATTCCTCTTTGTATACACTCTCCTTTCGCGAAAGAATTGCAGAAGCATATGGGATAGAATACTTAGAGGAACTGGCCTTTTCCCTGTATGTGCTGCAGGTTCTACAATGCGAACACTCGAAATTTCTGGCTATCTTCAACTCAGTGGAAATAAACTTTCTGGTGAGGTCCCTCAAGATATTGGTAAGATGCAGAGTTTCAGTATGTTACATTTTGGTTCTAATGAGATTTATGGGAAGCTCCCTGCACAGGTTGGAGAATTGCCACTTGTGGTCTTAAACATTAGCAAGAATGGATTTTCAGGTGAAATTCCAACTCACATTGGGAACCTCAAATGCTTACAAAATCTTGATTTGTCTTACAATAATTTCTCTGGCACCTTTCCTGCAATCTTGAACAACTTGAGCGACTTGAACAAGTTAAATGTCTCGTATAATCCATTTATTTCCGGTATCATCCCATCAACTGGGCAGTTGGCTACATTTGACAAATATTCTTACCTTGGTGATCCATCCTTGGTCCTTCCAAAATTTATAACCAATTCCACAGATTATCCACCAAAAGATAGGAAGATTGACGGCAATAAGAGAAATCATACAAGGGGGGCTGGATTTTTGGTGCTTTTAACTTTGACTCTAGCTTTCTTAGTCTGTGGAGTTCTATTAGTTGTGGTGTGGATGTTAGGAAAAAGTCCATCAGATTCACCTGGATATCTCTTAGAAGAAACTAAATACCGACACGTCATGGCTTCAAGTTCAGGTAGCTCATCCCCATGGTTGTCTGATACAATTAAAGTCATTCGTTTAGACAAAACAGCATTCACTCATGCTGACATTTTAAGGGCAACAGGAAATTTTTCAGAGAGCAGAATCATTGGGAAAGGAGGATTTGGCACAGTGTATAGAGGAGTATTGCCTGATGGAAGACAAGTAGCAGTGAAGAAGCTGCAAAGAGAAGGAATTGAAGGCGAAAGAGAGTTTCGAGCTGAAATGGAAGTCCTAAGTGGAAATGGATTTGGTTGGCCACATCCAAATCTGGTAACACTTTATGGGTGGTGCCTTTATGGTTCAGAGAAAATACTTGTTTATGAGTACATGGAAGGTGGAAGTCTGGAAGATCTTGTGTCAGATAGAATGAGACTAACGTGGAAAAAGCGAATTGATATAGCTGTTGATGTAGCACGAGCATTAGTATTTCTGCATCACGAATGCTATCCTGCAATTGTGCACCGCGATGTTAAGGCTAGCAATGTTCTGCTAGATAAAGATGGAAAGGCACGAGTCACAGATTTTGGATTAGCAAGATTTGTTGATGCTGGAGATAGTCATGTAAGCACAACGGTAGCTGGTACAGTTGGGTATGTTGCACCAGAATATGGGCAAACTTGGCAAGCTACTACTAAAGGCGATGTGTATAGCTTCGGGGTATTGGCAATGGAATTGGCAACAGGAAGACGAGCAGTAGATGGTGGGGAAGAATGTCTAGTTGAATGGGCTAGAAGGGTAATCGGAAATGAACGAAATGGATTAGGTAGAGCAGTGATACCAGTTGTGCTTTTGGGGTCAGGTTTAGCAGAAGGAGCAGTGGAGATGGGTGAGCTATTGAGAATTGGCATAAGATCCACTGCAGAGGCACCACAAGCTAGACCAAACATGAAGGAGGTGTTAGCTATGCTTACAAAAATTTCAGTCAGTAGAGGAGATTTGATTTATAGCTCATCTCCTCCCTCATTCTAATTCATGTGTTTATACTATAGGGTGTTACACACATATACATGTATACTAGATAGATTTTTGTTTTGTTTTTTATCTGATTATTCTTCTTGTACACAAGCATTTTTCATTCACAGAATTGAAAGAAAAAGATAGATTTTATTCATGCTTCTGAATTGAAAGATACTCTTATATATATGACAATTATAAAATCTTATAATTTTATTAGAATTATTAAGTAATTTAAATTTTCAAATATTCTTTGATCGTTCTAAAAAAATAAAAAAAAACTTCTATAGACCTAATTATTAATATGGTTTCGCAAACTTTATATTCTTATCTTTTAGAGAAAAATAATACCAAAAAAGAAATTAATTTTAACAAATATAATATATTATCTCAACAATTTACAGTTTTCTATTATTAGTTATGTTAACTTTTTATGATATCACTAATCTTAAATTCTAATTATAGTTTTATCAATAATATATATAATTATATTTGCTTTTAGAATTACTTATAAAATCTATTTAACATTAATCCTTAAATTAATATGTTATATTTTTTTGATAAATTTAATTTTGACTGTAATTTAAAGTTGAGACTTTTTAGCACTGAAGTGTCAATAAATCAAATGTTGATTATTATATATTATAAAATATTTTTACTCTCTCAAAATATTTTAAGCATCTTCTATTAGTGATAATATAAACCTTTTATTAATGCTCAATAGGGAAAGGCAATCCAAAATATTGATGATCACATTGATACAATTAATTAAGTTCAAAGATGAAATATTGATTAATAAGGTTATATTATTAGTGATCAAATTGATTCTCAAATAAATAGTGTAGGATCTCTTTAATTGGTTCTGAGTTATATTAATATTTTTGGATTTATAAGAAAAAAAGAATTAGGCATTAAAAGGTCAAGTCAAAACTTGATAAAGATACTCAAATACTTAAATTAATAATATTCTTTTGATGAATTGAGTTTTAGTGAGATTAAATTGAATAAGATGATTTTTAAATGGTGAATACCTTTTTCATTTATATAATATTAATTGGACAAATGAGGATATGTGTTATTATTTTATTTGGTATTTAAAAAGATAGTCAACTTGATTAAGCCTAATCTTGCCTCTTGCATGATTTTAAATTGGGTACATGCATAATTCTAATATTACAACTCGTCTGCGGATAGGGATTTTATGCAGTATTTTCTTTGCCAATAATGATGGTAATGATGAGAACGATTACTCAAACACGATGATACGACGATTACTCAAACACGATGATACAATCATTTGGAGCCTATGCCAATGTCAGAGCCATCAATTTTGGAGAGATATATGATTCTCTCATAAAGCATGAGGCATGCTTTTTTCAAGGGTTAAGGAAAGTCTTTTTTGCTCCTCACAATATATTTTTCTTGGCAAGAAAATTTTTCTTCGAGCCTTTTATATCCAAGCTTTACTTGTGAGGAGACTTTGCTTGCTCTTGTTTTAAAATCTTCAAGGATTGCTTTTCATTGGTCAAGTTTGAGAATAGTCCCATCGAATTATGTTTATGAATCAAACTTCTAATATCACAGATCTTGGATTTAGATAGATGCCCAATTTCATTATTTCTCTCAATTATTATTTTTATTTAGAGATGAGAGATTTAATGGGTGTTAGGCAAAACTTTTTGATGCTGTTAATTTTTTTTATTCCCAATAGCTAACATCAAATTGTTTGGTTAACATTAGTTCTAGCTATTAGATAGTTGTTAAATAGTAAAATAGTTACGGCTTATAAAAATTTCAATTTAATTTTTTTTTGAAAAATTCTTACTTATTTAAATAAAAAGGCTAAATTATCATTTTAAAAATAATTTTTAAATAAAAAGATAAATATTAATATTTATTATGGGTTAATTATATTGACATCCCTTTATTTTTTTCATATTATACTAATGTGTCTCTCTGTTTTCAAAATTATACTAAAATATCCCTATATTTTGCTTCCGTTAAAATTTGAGATCATTTCATAAAAAATTCGTTAAATTACTGTAAAAAATTCATAATATCCCTCATTTTCATTTTCATTTTCATTTTTTACCCACCTAATCCATTTTAAGCTATTTTTAATTTTTCTAATATGCTTCTTTTGTGTATTTTATTTTCTTAAATTTTTATCATAAATCGATATTCACGACTAATATATCTACCTAAAAAATTATAATAATTTTAGTTCAACATCATATATTTAATATTATTAATTTTTTTTTTCTTCTAGGCTCCTTAACCTCTTTAAACTCTAAACTTTAAACTCTAACCTCCTTAACTTATATCCTAAGAACACACCCATTTCTCAAATCTAAGCCTTATCTCTCAACATGGTCTATGTGGGTTTCTTCCTAATGAGCAATTCATCATTGCAAATCAAGAAATTAATCACTAAGCATGAAGCAAAAAGGATAAGGAAAAGCAAAAAAACTCAATGAATTTCATTCATATATATAGAAAATGTCTACACTTATATAATGATAAGTGAAAACAGAAAAATAAAATCCAACACAGTTGAATTTTTGGAGCATGTATAAGAAAAGATCAATATAATTTAAAAACATATTCAAAAAATTTTGATTGAAATGGGTATAGAAGAAATGGCGCTCAAGGGACCTAAATCCCCATATTTGCAGACAAGAAATGGGTAATACTAATCTAAAAAATAACACCCATAAATAGCAATATTCCATCATCAGGCTACAAACCAAGAAAATTCTCAGATCCCAAAATTCTTTGTCAGCCTGATAATTTTTTACTACAATTAGCTCAAACCTGGCATTCTCCATTCTCAAATCCTTAATCAAGGCTGATCATGTCGATGAAATTTCCCTTGTTGATAACGCTACCACGGTGGTGGCTATCGTTTTGCAGAAATCATCTCAGGCCTTCTCTGGAGGCAGATTAAACAAAAGAAATGTTGTCGTTATGCTTTATTATGCTTATGGAGTTGTGAAAAAATCCATTGAAACTTATATCACATGCATTGGTGGACATGTAATTGAAGTTCAGTCGCCTTTTCTGGTGAAATCCAAGGAGGAAATTATTAGCGAATTTTGAAAGGCTTTGGAGAAAGGAAAATCTTCCCACAACACTTCATGAGTTTGTGTTGAATGGTTTATCATAAAAACTCATCTCATAAATACTTCAAATCTTCCCCTGTTCTAACTATTTTTTCAATGAATTTCTTCATATCAAGCCAAAGAAAATTAGCCTTTGTTATAACTTCACATTCTAAGCCAACATATGTTTGCAAAGCTGAAATAAATCTTCCTCTCAAACACAAAAAAATTCAGTTAGAGTGAGAGTAAAAGCATTAAGTAAAAAAAAGATTCACCCTTAAACATAAAAAAAAATTATGCGATTATTATTAATAAATCCCGAAGATAAACTTAAAAGAAAGCAACTGAAGGCTAATTTCTAGCGAAAAATTGACTCAGAACGTGAAAGAGAGAGTGAAAGAGAGAAAGAAGAAAGAAGATAGGAATGGGTAGGTAAATAAGGGGTATTTTGGGTATTTAAATAAATATTTTAATTAAAAGTTGATTTTTTGGATTTTGACTGATGAAAAAAGGAGAAAAATTGGACGGAAGAACCTTATTGTATAATGGTGGCAAAATAGAGGGGTATTTTAATATAATTTTGAAAATAGAGGGACGTATTAGTATAATATGAAAAAATGCAGGAATGTCAATGTCACGACTTCCGAGACAGGTCGTGATGATATCCTGATCTCAAATCAATCTTCGAAAAGGAGCATATTCCGAAGACTGCTTTCAGAACACGGTATGGGCATTACGAGTTCTTGGTGCTACCGTTTGGTTTGACGAATGCTCCTGCAGCTTTTATGGATATGATGAACAGGATATTCAGACCTTATCTTGATAAATTCATCATAGTCTTCATAGATGATATTCTAGTTTATTCTAAAAGTAGAGAGGAGCACGAAGAACACCTTAGAATTACTTTGCAATTGTTGAGAGAACGTCAGTTGTATGCAAAGTTTTCTAAATGTGATTTTTGGTTAACTGAAATGAATTTCTTGGGGCACATTGTTAGTAAGGAAGGGATAAAGGTGGATCCAAAGAAGGTGGAGGCAGTAGCTGATTGGCCACGACCCACTATAGTTACGAAGATTCGGAGTTTCTTGGGTATGGCTGGATATTATCGCCGGTTTGTAAAAGATTTTTCCAGGATTGCAGCTCCATTGACAAAGTTGACTCGAAAGCAAGTAAAATTTCAGTGGAATGAGGATTGTGAGAAGAGTTTCCAA